>JMSH01000059.1:0-151500 GCA_000712465.1 Huntiella moniliformis
ACGACTATTCAAGATGACGTCTTTCGGCTAAATTGTCAGCTCATTTACATCTACATCATCACTTCTCAATTTCATCATCACATTCTACTTACTCAACTGACTCCACTTCAACCTTTTCCATCATCAAAATGTGCGGAAAGTTCAACCTCCCCAAGTCCACTCCCGAACAAGACCTCAGTCTTGCCACTGACCTTATTGGTTTCTGGTCCAAGTGCCAATGCCCGGTTCATGTTCCCGCCTGCCCTTGTGCCAAACTTCCCACTAAGCTCTGCCCGTTTTGTAAATCATGTGGCAATCAAACACCAGTTATCATTGAAAAACGCTGTGATTTGTGTGGGTATCACAGAGACGACGATGGAACTTAGACACCTTAGTTTGAAGACATCGGCTGGTTCGATGTATTTGGTTAGATTGTCTGCTGGATAGACTTCTTTATGTACAATACATTATTTGATCATATATGTTTCCTCTGAATACCTTGTGAAAATGATTTGACCCTGTGTAGACGATAGTGTTGTCACCGATGCCTCATCGTTACTTTAAACATGCTATGATGGCACAATTCTCTATCAAGTGTGCTAACTACTAATAACTGACGTCAATGAACTGTATATGTGCTGGTTCACCCTTATATTGACTCCATGGCCTGGAATCACATGTATCATCACAGTAGACTGGGTCATCCCGAAAGACGGTTTCCCCTTTCACATCACCAACTCGCAGATCTAACAAATCTTCAAATCTCCATGTTCTCCGCCCATGGCGAAACCCGAATCTGTTGAATATTCTAACCAGCCTGTCAAAGCATATCAGTTATGTTGGTTCACGTTTCCCAATCTTTGTATACCGCCCACCCCGGTAACAGGGTACGCAACAATGGCTAGTGGTAGAGACATAAATACAACTAGCCATGATCCAACTGACGTCATACCATCCGAGGTGTACTTAAGGCGAGGCTACTCCCCGATGTTAAGCCCATATCTATTCAATCTCCATCACTCACAACATAATCAATCAACTCTCAACTCACTCAATTCTTAACTCTCACCACTTAAACTCTTTATCATCATCAACATGGCTCCTTCCAGCAAGTCCTCCAGCTCCAAGTCCAAGGCCTCTTCTTCCAACACCCGCGATCCCAGCCCCTCACGTGTAAGTTCCACCACATAACTCATTGCCGTCTTAGAATCTTCAGTACTAACCCGTCAACAGGGCTACTATAGGTTGCCCGGAAAGCTCTGCCCCATCTGTACAGCTCGTGGTCGTGTCAATGTTTATCTCGCTCCGGACCGTACGTGCTCTAACTGCCGGTATGACCCTACCCGGTAGATACAATATTGCTTTCCTCTGCTCAACGGTCCATTAGAGGGGTTTGTATCGATGCCTGTTGATATATCCCGCTCTAAATAGCCATCACGTTCATAGATTCCTTCGTTCACTCATTAGACATAGACTTCATTAAATATTTATAGTTTCTAACTGTATCCCCTCTCTATATGGCTCTAACCTGGTGTATTCTATCTTAAGTGAATTATTTGTATGACCTGTTTCAATGACATCCAGCACCATTACCAGTCCGAAAGATCAAAAATATCATCACTAATAGCTACTCTAGCCTTCGGCGCTGCACTTGCAAACCTGCTCCCTTGCGTGCGTGAAACGGGCCGCGTCTCCTTCCTAACAGGTGCCAACACTTCATCTTCAGAGTCACTCAAAACCATAGCATAGTCCTTACTCGAACCCGCAATAGCCTTACTCGGTGTCGACGAGGCAAGTGGTGATTGCCTCGATACCTTTGTACTCCTTGATGCCGGCGTAGTTTCCCATTCCCTATTCACCGCCCTCCTAGAAGGAGTAGGCGCTGGTTCATGTTGGGAACTGGAAGGTATAACAATAGCAGTAGCAGGTGAAGCTTCCCTGTGAGATGACCGGCGAACAGGTGAATCTTGAACAGCAGGTGAAAGCTGTGATCCGGGTCTCCAGTAGCGATCGGACATTATTGGTGTTGGTCCACGACGAATAGGCGAAGACTCGATTACCACAGGCCTAGCCATCTTCTCAATATGATCACATGCATTTTCCAAAAGACTGTCGTCATCAAGGAAATCCAGTACCAGAGCCGAGTTAGTTCTGGCTGGTGCAACATCAACTTTGGCCGGGCTTTGTGCCCGTTTCTCGGGACTTGGTAGCGAGGGAGGTAAATCAAGTTCCTCTTCATCGAACGTGTACAAAAGACCGTCACCACTAATCGTAGTATTAGCTCGGATACTTTCTTGTAGCCTAGCCGTCTTCCGACTAGACGGTGTAGCTTTCAGCTGTGGCACAGCATGAGCTGACTTGGTCGTTTGAGTGCGTGCATGCGGATTAGCACTATGCCAGGGATCCAGAGGATTTGGCGATAACGGGGAAGGTCCGACAACTTCGCTAATGGTGTTGATGGTCTTTGATCTCGAAAACGTGGAACTCCTACTGGTGGGAGCAGTTTCTTTACCGGTGAGACTGGCGGTTCGTTGGGGCTTCGAGGTCTGCATAAAGTTGGTAATTAGACCCTGTACCGAATCAGTGGAATCCGACTTTGCGCTTTTCGAGCGTGCAAGTCGGCCCCTTCTGGGAGCATTTGCCTTTTCTAATTTCTCTCTTTCTGTTCGGCGGGTTTGTTCCTCCCAATCTTCCACTGTAACTGGGGCAGCCAAGCGGAGAAGTAATCCCGGTACATAGGCAGATTGTGGACTCGCCGGGTCATATGGTCTCGGCTGTCTAGTTTTAGGGGCTTCGTCGTCATCAGCGTCAAGTAGTTCTTGTTCACACTCGTCGTCACTGTTGGTAGCCAGTCCAGATCTTGAACTGACAACCTGTTGCTCTTCTTCCTGTGATATATCAAGACCAGTGAGTTCGAGTGGAGTATACTCCACTGAAAACTCCTCTAATCCGTCGTTCTTAGCCCATTCTCTTCTCTTCTTGATGCGTGAGAATATGGCTCTTTCTGCCGCTTCTTTCTCTTCTTCTGGCATCTCACTGATGTCATTTTGCAGAAGGAAACATAACTTCTGTGTCAAAAGTGGCGCACTAATAACTTTGAGCAGTTTGAGGGCGCCCCCCAAATATCCCCAGTCAAAACGGTCCTCAGTGATACCACGGATCTCAGCCAAGTTCAAAGGTCGACACCACGCAGAGTTTGGTCGTTTCAATAACTCCTGCACAACACTGTCTGGAGAAACAACAGGGTGTGTGTAAAACCTAAGCACCTCCATATTCGGGAATGTTTCAGGGATCCTGATAGGTGGAGGTTTTCGGGCAAAGAACCGACTCTCGTTGGTTAGCAACTCATGCTGTAATTTGTTACGCCATCTCCTCACTCCCTCTTTGTCGTCTTTTTTCAAAGCACAGAGACTGGCCCCAAATCCAGCGCGAGCAGCCTCACTAGCTGTCTTAGCTCCGCATCGTGGTAGTCCTTCTGGGTCGTAATCACCTCCGCTCATGAGAGCAATCAAAATCATGCCTTCTCTGTCTAACTGAAGTTTAGAAGAAATCGTTTCCGCACGGTATGACCTGACATGTGATGGTTGACCTGTCGATTTCTTCTCCTTGTCAGGTCGATGAAACCGTAAGGTGTGCGTACTTCCAAACATGACGGTATCCACATCTTCACTGAGAACAGCATCAACCACACCTCTTTGTTGTAAAAGAGCACATTCCGCTTCGGCTTCACCAGGTGCATCGTGCCATTGAAATCCAAGCATTTCAATAATCCTTTTACTTTGTGCGGAAGCAGCACGTGCTCCGTCTCCCCGGGCGGATTGCTTGTTGCGCTTGACCTTTGGCTTCATGGGACCATCAAAAACGAAGATTGCATCCACGCCAATAGCCATGAGACGCAATAGTCGATAAAACAAGGTTCGCAAGTCAGCACTTGATCCTCCTACTAAATTGTCAGCATTTTTTCCCAATATTTTGAAAATGTGTAAGCCAAACCTGTAGCCTTTCCGATCTGGAACATCCAAATGGCAATATCGACGGCAATTCGAAGCTTCCGGTTCGTATTGTACAGATGATCCATTGCCAGTTTAGCAAAAGCTATGGGGACGCCACATTCTCGTAACTCTTCGTTAAGTCTATGTTATTTAGTAAGTTTTTTATACCCAGATTCATTTCGTTTGTCATGTTGCCATACCCTTTGATACCCATAATGTCTATCTTTTCTGAGAATGATGCAATACACACGGTACAAGTAATTAAGTCTTTAAATTATGGAATATATTGGTCTTGAAGATGGTTCGTTTCGGGTGTTCTTTGAAGATGTTCCAAATTCCAATAAATGTTGATGAGCTTGCGCGCTGCAATGACAGACGCGACAGCAACTTCCTCAAAGTCTAGGCCGCGTTATAGTTTCTCTAATAGACTCGTTCTAAAACCGGTGCGTCAATATGCGGTGTAGTTCAAAGAAAAGGAATTTTCTAATAATGGAAAGTTTTCTGCAAGACTAGAATTATAAACAAAAGTTGTTATTACATTCCGGTCTACAACGAAAGTCGATTCAATACACATGTGGTTGTGCTAGACTACAACCCTACCATACGCACGAATAACCCTATTCATGCAGCTAAGAGGAGTCCTTGCTGGTTGTCTAAGGTGCACACAGCGTCATACCTGAAGTTGCAGTATGCAGACAACCAACTGTCTGCAGTATGCAACAGCTTTCTTGCCTGCCTTTGTTTTTTACTAACACATCTAGTTGCGAAAACGGGAAGCTACTATAGTCCTGTTTTAGCCTTTATATTTCTTTTCATACGTCATCGACACTAAATTTACAGCATAATTGGCCCCCTAATATCTCGGCAACCCCGCCATCTCCCGGTCACAGCTTCCCGCCATGACCACACCTTCTTCCGTTGGTTTGCCGCATAGATCGGTGACCAGCATTCGGGGCGGGGCTCACATTCCAGGATCCTCTCTCGACAAGACTCCAACTACACCTACTCGTACAACAATTTCCTCGTTCGCATCACCATCCACCATCCGCGCTGAAGAAGATTTGGTCATCATCGAAATCGGGTCCCGTCATGTCCGCGTGGGCTTTGCTGGAGACAATGCCCCCAAGACTCACATGGAACTGCGCCAGAGTCAACAACGGCGGACAGGCGATTACCGCATGTTTATACCAGGACATACAGATGGATGGCGCGCGAGAGCTGCCGGAAAGGAGTGGGGAAAGGAGAACGAGCTGTGGCAGTATGACGTGCGTGATGCGGATTTGGGTTTAATTGAGGATAAACTTGACAGAATACTTAGAGACGCCTTTTCCAGGTGAGTACGAGCATTCATATCACATGTATGCAGAGTGGCTGACCAAGTATTCCGTCACATAGAATTCTACTCATCGATCTACGACCACGCCGGACAGCACTGGTTGTGCCATCCAACCTGCCACTCCCTTTGTTATCAACAGTTCTTGACCTTGTGTTTAGACGTTTCCTTTCTCCAACGATTTCATTATTAGCTGGGCCCGTTATGTCTACTGTTGGTGCTGGTGTACGTGCCGGTCTTATTGTCGATCTCGGCTGGAACGAGACTGTTGTGACAAGTGTATACGAGTACCGTGAAATCCGGACAACCCGCAGTGTACGAGCAGGTAGACAACTGATTGAGGAGCTACACAAAATGCTTTATGACGAACTGGTACGCACTAAGCAAGTCAAGGAGCAACCGCCATCAGCTGATATGGACCATGTTGTAAGCTTTGATGAAGTTGAAGATGTTGCTACCAAATTGTTATGGTGTCGGCCTGGTGAATCAACGAGGGGAAAAGATGAAGGTTTAGAAACAGTCGAGGAGCAGGATGAAACAGAGAGAGATGATGGAGAGGGTGGATTTGCTTCTCCGCATGACAAGAGCATTGAGATCCCCCTGCGCTCAGTAAACTCACACTGCCGACTCAATATCTCGTTTTCCCGGCTGGCCGAGGTTTGTGAGAATGTCTTCTTTGAGCGTCAATTTTCAGACGCTACATTTGATGACGAAGAGCTCCCAGTACACTTACTGATTTACAATCATCTTCTTCGTCTACCCATGGACATACGTGCTGTTTGCATGGCGCGGATGATGTTCATTGGTGGAAACTCCCGAATCCTCGGTCTCCGGAGCCGTATCTGTCACGAATTGGAGACGCTGATCGAAGAACGCGGTTGGGACCCAGTTGTTGGAAGGGGACCCAAGGCCTATAAAAAGAATCCTCTTCTCCAAAGACGTTCATCGGCCCCCACTACACCAGGCGCCACGGCCCCTCTGCAGAGTCCGGTGGCCCCCACGCCACCATCACCTATAGATTTGCGTTCACCAATAACCCCCACATCGGCAACAACCCCCACAGATCAAGTGTGGCACGACGCTGCCAATGCCGGACCTGAAGTCGATGCAATCGATGACAAGATCCGACGGGGAAAACCCACACCTGCACTACAGGGCTCTATCCGGGTTTTGGACACCATTGGCCCCTGGAGCGGCGCAAGTTTGGCCTGCCACCTCAAGGTCGTGGCCGTGGCTGCGATAGATCGGGAACAGTGGCTTCAATCAGGATTGGCGGGTGCCACAAAGGCTTCAGATGTGGACAATGATACTAAGGCACCGAAACAAGCTGCTTCCGGTGGAATGAGAGCGCCGGCGCCAATTCAGGAAAAGAGTTGGACTTTGGGGGCCTGGGGTGCAATTTAAGCGCCAGTTTATGATATGCGCCACAGATATTTGTAAATACTGTATATGCTCAACACATAGACGTTGGCCGTAGAGACATGATGATAGTCGTAGTAATGATAATCAAAACGGTGTTTAGTGTCATGATACACAAGTTAACGATTACGCGGATGCGCATATGTGTTACTACGTGACCATTATAGCCATGGTTGGTTTTATGTTTGGCGGAAGTCGAAGGAGCGCTTGCCGAGACGAGGCCCGCCGCTTATACATGCAATGCTGCGATACGTGGTTGGCTGGAAGAGACGAATAACGGTGATACTGCGTAATGATAGGCTGTGTGCCCTGGAGCTGTATGAGTGATAATATCCAGTCGGACTGGGCCGAGACCGTTGGAGTCCTCATTATAACACGCACACACAGGCTAGTTTGAGGAATGTGTCTACAACACAAGGTGATGAGATAGCCGCTCTATACTTTCTCCGGTCTATAGCTTTGGTCAGCTATGTCGTTGACCCGGTCGGACTATGTGGGTTACAGACAGCGCCACAAGCGCCGTTGGCTGGATCTCTGTTGGCTCGTTGGAGGGGCCCTGTGTATTTTACATTGTGTGGCTGCCGGGCCGCCAGCGCATTTTTCATTGTACTTGCATGCATACAATGTGTGGTTATGCACACGAGGAGGCACCCTGCACAGTGGTACTTTTCGTCTTGACAGGTTCCTCCACGGCACATGTTCAAAGGGCCTCAAAGCGTAAAATCAGGTGGTCCTTCGTCGGCGCCAAAGTAACATTGGGTCACCGTTGATGCGCCATTTGTCACATCCGAGGCCTTCTCCGTTGATTGTAAACCAGGAAATCAAAAGGCAAGAAAAAAAATGCAACCGCCATCATCGCCAACACATGGCCAAACCCGTTCCACAAGTGCCGCAGATGTACATATGTGTGTATATAGTCCATGTCGTCGAAAAGGCTTTTTTCCCCAGAGAGCGCCTGTGCGACCCTCATCGCCGCGGCTCTTGCCATTGCGAGTCGTGCCTTCCCCGCCAAACGATCTAGAAGATCTCCGTGCGTCATTTCCTATAATGGGCTACCAAATGCTGGGCGATCT
Source organism: Huntiella moniliformis (assembly GCA_000712465.1). Taxonomy (NCBI): domain Eukaryota; kingdom Fungi; phylum Ascomycota; class Sordariomycetes; order Microascales; family Ceratocystidaceae; genus Huntiella; species Huntiella moniliformis. The sequence continues at coordinate 7,797 of JMSH01000059.1, forward strand.
CTAAGTGATGAAGGCAAAACAGCCTATTCACGGGTTTTTGAACAGGCTGCTTCCTTGCTGGAAGGTGAAATGTTAGTTGGCGAGTGAAGATGATGAACATGCAGAATGAACATATGCCGGCGACTTCCTTGGGAAAATCGACCCATTTTTGGAAACGCCGGTGGAATGAAGATGAGGAGAATCTTTTTCAGCAGTTATCTCCATCGAAACGATGTACATCTCATGGTATGTATGTATGTAGCCACAGCAGCCGGTGGGCAGAGAAAACAGAGAAGAAACAAAGAAAAGTAAAAAGTTTTCTTCTTCTCACTTTTTTTCCTCGTCCTTCTGGCTCCTCAACAAAAGAATGCGACGTTGCTAGATTTGGAATCGCCGATAATGACTTAAGCACGCATAACGGGAACCAGAAACCCGTCGAGTCTGTCACAATCAGATGCAGATGGGATGCGGAACGATATTAATCCACAAAATATTTTCATAAAAGCCCCGCTTATACCGACAAAGGGAAACTACGGATCATGTCCGCCAAACCCGCACCAAAAATGTCGGACAATTTAGACGGGTGCGGCTGCTGTTGCATTTTTTTTCCTTTTCATGGTTGCTGTTTTTTTTCGTCCTGGTTACAACACTAATACGGGCAGGTGCTTCGAGGCCACCTCTGGAGTGCAGATGGGGGGATTAGGAAAGATGTGAGACCGTGGTCTAGACGGAAGAGGAAGGATGGGTAATTGCTGCATTTGGTGGGAGTGGCTGTCCGGGCCTCGTTTTTTTTTTGGGGGGGGAGCAGCAAAGGATATTCCTTGCCACTTGTGCATTCGGCTGCAAGTGAAAGAGTGGGCGGGAGAAGGGTTGTCAGGGAGGATGTGACGGACATGCAGACATGGTATCGAGAGAAACGTGCAGAGTTGCGGAAAAAGTGGGTTTTGGTAGATGTTGGCAGACATGCAAGTACCTTTATAGAAAGTATGATGTCGTCTCCTGAGGTTGCCATTGCCAATTCAGAGTTTTGGAATGACCACACGTATGTTCATAGGCTTCATACAATGGATTTGGACCTATCACGCATGTAGCTTGCCACTAGCTCGTTATTTCTCTAAAATACAGACCTTTTTTTCCTCTTTCCTTGTCTCGTGCCATCCATATCTTCTGATATGGTCCTCTTCCTTCACTTATAGATTGTAGACTTTACCGCTCATAAAGTTGCAATAAACTCTCCAACTGACGCTGATCTGGGACGTCTTGCCCTGTTACCGTAGACGACTGATAGTCGGGAACCGCAGCTACCCCCCAACCTTGTGTACTTCCATTTTGTGCTCTTCACCTCCTCCTCCTCCTGCCAGTATTTTACCTCCTCCTCCTCAATCCATCTTGTCGTCGTCAGTGCCCGCCTTCTTGCACGGGTGTGACCTTTTACTTCTATTTTTTTTATTCTGATTCCTTTTGTTCTTCATTTGGATTCTCTCACGCGGAGGCTAAAACCTTGATCTCGCTGCTTTGGATTTTCCCCTCAATTTTCTTCTTCTTTTAATCCGATCCCATATCTCTATCCTGCCACCTCTAACCCATATTAGTGTTTTTTGGCTTTTTCCCACGTCATATTTGTTCAATCTTTTTTTTTTCTTTCATTTGTAACTTCTTCCTCTTTTAGTTTCTTCTTTCCTCTTTCTACCTATTTTTTTTCTCTGCATAGGAACCCTCCCACTGGCTAGACCTTCTATCAAAGCCTCGCCCGCAGCAGTTTCTATCTTCGTCAAACTTCGTCTGCTCCGTCCTTTGTTTCTTCAGCTTTGTCTAGATCACAACCCCTCTACGTCCCCTCCTTCTGCTCCTTGCAGGCTACCTTCCCGCCTATCGGCCTATGTATTCCCGCTACTGCACTGTCACTGTGCTTGTTAGCGTCATTGCCGTGAGTAGTGCCCTGTTCAGGTGAACAGACCTTTATTTGGCCAAGCCTCTCTCAGACAATTCCCACTGTCTGCAGTTTCGCTCTGGTTTTATCCGTCATCGAGCCCGCATCGACTTCCACCATTCTTGACTTCTTCTGTCCTGAACTGGTTTGTATAGCGGTCGCTTTTGCTCTTTGTCTTTTTACCACTTCATTCACAATCGCCAAACCAACCCCTCTGATCTCGGACATTTTTGGCGTCTTAACTGTGCGCAATTTCTGTCCTTCTGAGTCTCATCGCATCTTTGGAAACCGTCCTGTCTGTCATCCCTCCACAGATTTCTGTCCCTCGACCAATCTTTGATATCGCATACATCAGTCATAATGGCCGGACCCGGAACCCCCAGCGCCGAAGGCCCTACCTTCACCCCGCCTCCTCTGCCCGCCGGTTGGATTGCGCAGTGGGATAGCACTAGCAAGCGCTACTACTATGTTCAACTCTCGACCGGAGAGTCGCAATGGGAAGTCCCCACCCATGCTATTCCGACTGGCATGACACCTCATCCCGTCGCCGAGCACCCCTATGGCGCACCTAACAACTTTGAGGTGATCACTTATGAGGATGGATCGCAATCGAAGCGCCATCCCGACGGCACCATTGAGCCTCTTCTTCCCAACTCTACTGGCACGCGCAGCCCTCCCCCCACTAGCGATCGCGGCCTTAGTGTAAGTACCACTTCACGTGACATGTACCTGCATTTGATTTAGGAAGCTAATCCCTTGCGCCATTCTAGTCTCTCGCCATGAACGCCCTTCTTAACCAGGGTAAAAGCAACAACAACCACGGCTCTTCTTCTAGCAATGGCCTTGGCGGCCTTGCTGGTCAACTCATTGGTGGTATCACCGGTAGCAGCAGCAACAATAACCACGGAAGTAGTAACAGTGGGAAGCTCTCCGGCGGTAAGCTCGCTGCACAGCTCGCCACTAGCATCTTTTCCAGTGGCGGAAAGACTAGCTCATCATCAAACCACAGTGGTGGCTCTGCCAACAACTACCACGGTGGTTCGTCTTCTTCGGGTACGCAGTCCCATGGCATTGCCGGCATGGGCGGTGCGCTTCTTGGAAACCTGATGGGTGGTAACAAGCCAGCAGTATGTTTGATCTCGTGTTTTTAAATTACCTCGTCACATGCATTTTGTACTAATAGTTCTTAACAGGCCAACAGCAACTATGGTTACTCTAACAATGGCACAAACAACAGTTACAGTGGCGCCGCGCCGGCGGCTTCGTACCAAGCCTCTCAGGGCTCAAACAGCGCCGCACACAACCCTGCTGTTACGGGTGCTCACTACCAGCCAGCAACTGCTGCTCACTCTAACAACTCGACTCCTCCTTATCAGCCTACTACCGGGGCAACTAACTCGTACCATGCTCCTCCTGCTGGTGCCCCCGCCTACCAAGGTGCTCCGGCTGCCGCTCCCACCTATGGCGCACCTGGTGGTGTCCCCTCTTACAGCCCTAACAACACCCATCAACCACACCACAACCCTAGCCCCAACCACACCTCATACCCAGGTGGCGCCGCTCCTCCCGCCGCGGGACACCATGGCGCTTCTGCTGCACCAAGCTATGGCCAGCCTGCTTATAACCAGCAACAGCCGGCACACCACGGAGGACAGCCTCCATTTGCTGCTGGCTACCATGGTGCTCCGGCAGCGGGTCAACAGGGCTTTAGCGGCGGCCACCCGGGGCCTGGCTACCAACATCACAACCAGTATGCGCCACCCGTGGCAGCATACAGCGCATCGAGCAACTACAGTGGCGGCAATCCTCATTACTAAAGGATAGCAATCGGTGTAGGTTTTAACGTTCAGGCCTTATTTTTCTTTTGTTGAAAGATGCCTCTGTGACTGGGGCCAAATGTCAAGGTGAAATATCGTTCTTTTTTCATTATTCGTTCTTTGGCTATCTCTTTGTGTTTGGAGTACGTAGTTGGGGCATATCCGGTTGATTTTTTTGTTCTGTTTGATCATGGTTTTGGATTTTGGATTTTGGGCTGTTTTACAATCATTACTCTGTGGGTATCTTGAGGCTAAGCTGGTATATATATTGTTCGACAAAAGAATCAATACAGCATGCAATTTTACAAGAGATTGAATACTTTGAAAGGAGTTAAATGCATGTGTATATTTGTTCGTGTATGTAGAAATGAGAGATGATGAATTGTTCAGTGCAGTCTACTCTGTTTTCTTGGCATCCTCGACTGATACTCTCTTGGCATACGTCTCTAGCCATCCTGATATCAATCTTGCTAACACAATTGCCACCGGGACGACACACGCAATAACAGCAATGGTTGGTATCAGTGATTGTGGAACGACGTTCATGAAATACGGGTCAAGGATAATTTCCACAGGTACACCGGGAACATCAGCCATGAGATGAGCATGTGGTGAGAAGTAATCTGCAACTGCAATAATTTCCAAGAATAATGGTGCAGACGGAACAACCGACGTAACAGAAGATTCAATTGGGAGATTTGGTGAAGTCGGAAGGTGGGGTCGGAGATGGAATGCGGTAGGATTCTAAGTAGCATGTTAGTTGGTGATACCCGAGTAATTATGAGATGGAACTTACAGTAGCTGGCCAGCAAACACGTACTTCGTAACGAGTATGTTCGGTCAAGTTGGTGAGTTGGTACCATGTAGATGTGCCATGGGGATGCTCCTTTGTGGGAAATTTGGGGTATAATGTCGTTTTGATGGATGGCGATGAAGGAGATAGCTCCGGGAGTGATAGGAGTGATGTGGAGAGTGACAGGGCGGTATCTTCTGGAGCTAAGAAGATGGTTTTTTCTGTGTTGGCTACTGCCAATGACAGGAAGGGGAGTAGACACTTCAATGAGAACCGCATGGTAATGAAAATTGATGACCTTGAAATGTATAGGACTTACAAGAAATTGGAGAGTACATCACGGTAATGAGCTCAAGTTATAACTTGTACGACTTGGGCAACCCTCCACATGGAGCTTGATAGGGTTGTTGATACGTAGGGTTTCACTACACGTGGGTTTGGATGAACACCTTGACCCCACACGATCGGGTCTAGTATTGGTTGGCATTCTGCATTATTGATCAGCGCGCGTGGGATATGCTGAGCTCGATGGGTGAAGGGTGTTTGCTTGGTTAGTCTGTACCACTGATGGTGGTAAATTATTGACACAGACAAAGTAGTTTAACATTTTGGGGATTACATATTCTGAGTGAGGACTGATAGTCTTGGACGTTCGTGATGGAAGGGGGAAAGACTGATTTTCAGCGTTGGCACAAACCTGTAGTAATAGGGGGTGCATGTACCAGGGAAAGGGGGAGGCAGGAAAGCAGGGTCATCGTAACGGCTGCTTGGTAATGATTCTGTTGATACGGTTGGGACAATCAGTCAGCTGGTGAAATACTGGAAGGCAAAATAGTGGCTTGTCCTCTCTTAGCGGAGGGCATTTATGATCCGGCGAACGGTCAAGCTGTGGATATATTCACCCAGCTAGGTTTCACCGCCTGCACGGTCAAATCAACATACCAAAAGAGTACAAACGGTTAGGGGCCAATGGGTTTAGTGGCAGGGTCTAGTGGCAGGTGCCAGGTGGGATTGAAGATTGGATGATTTTTCTAGAAGTTGGGACGGCGTTACGGTTCGAGATGTTGTTTACATCCCACATACATTATTGACGGACTTCTGAATACTGATATAGGGTTATACGACTCCAAAAGATAGGGGATTATTAATGGAGCCAGATGTAGATTTTGACACAGGGTGAATTCAATTGATGTCGCGTTGCGTGGTTGATGCTGGATTTGTGGCCAAGGCGGGAGACGACGCGGGGGTGGGCGGAAATTGGTACCGGCTTGGTGATTGGATTGTCGGGTGGCGAGGGAGCGGGCTCGGTCGACAAGATATGGCTTTTGATATCTAGAAACGCGCGCCAGGTCGAGATTGTCAATATTATTGTCTTACTAGGTTGACCATCCATCAGATTGGTTGTAATCTTTCCATAATTTAGGACAACCTTGATATTCGGGTTGCACTCATACTAGTCTTAGAAGTATGTCGTCAATTCAACTCCCTTCAGCAATTGATATATCCCATCTGCCCTTTCCCAATTCAAAGAGCGTCACGTTGGACAAGACTTTTTTCACAAGTTGCCGATGAAAAATGGTAAGAAGGACATGTGCCCAGGTTGTGGTTGGAGCTCCCTGTCCCTGCCTATTTTGTGCAGTAAATTTTGCTACTAATGTGTTCGGCTGGGTGTAGCTATGGTTTTTGGGCTCGCCAGACCAATTTGGCGGTGTCTGGATTTTCATTTGCTCCTTTTGCAGGTGGTGGGTTGGGGGTGGTAGGTGCTGTGGTGTTATATGCGTGGCTAGTTGATGGATAGGATGTCTTATGTAGAGTAGACTAAGCCATTGATAGTTTAGAGAAAACTATCGTGAGTGAAGTTATTAAGAATACAACTAGATCAGAGCCCCTCTTTCCATAGATAGTACCCATTGTCAGAAAAGTCGAACCAATGGCTTCTTTTTGTCCGGCTGTTGGGCCCCGCTACGGCTTGCTGTCACCCCCGTCAGTTGCTTTACCCGGGCCCCTGAACCAGCCCAGGCTGAGGAGGAAGCTGTCCAGGAACGACGGCGGACTGGCCAGCTTCCCCTCCCCCTTAGAGAGCAAGCCCAGTAAAACTGACAGACCAGTTGCTCTAAAGCTTCTGTTGGCGTTGGCTTGTGCCGTTATGGGAGCCCTATCCTAGATGACGGAGCAAGAGCCTACCTACCTACTTACTGCTCACTGCTTGCTTGCTACTGCTTGTTAGCCTTCTAGGCGTGGCCTTTTCCCTGCACCTTGTGATTGACCCAGTAAGCCATTGCTCCTTTTTGCTCTGTTCCCTTTTTCTCACCTTTTTCTGGGTGTTTTTTCCATTTTCTCTCCGTTAAACCTTTCCTTCCTACTACCTTCCGCCCTCACCATCACCAAAACCCACATACATACTCGAGAAACCCATCCACCATGCGTGAAGTCATTAGCATCAACGGTAAGCCGCGCCATGCCAACGACGCCATGATTGTTTGAAGCCGGCCGTTTAACCTGACCTGGCCTGTCTGGGCCTGGCCTGACATTGCTCCCGCCGCTACCGCCTGCCCCTTATGCGACTTCCTTCCGACGGCCGTTCCGGACCTGGCCGCCATGCCGAAGCTTGATATCTTGTTGAAGGGGCCTGTATGAGTTTCGGATTCGATGACCCGTGATGAATTGGATGACGGGCTGGTCAACATGTCGAAAGCTAGCTGCCTTGTTTGGGACCATGGATGTGTCCTACAGGCCTGTCGTGGCCTTTGATATCAACGAGGAATCAAGCTGTCTTCCCGACCTCGCCACCACCAATTCGACTACTCGACCCTTCTGAATACATCTCGCGAGGCTACAACCTATTCGCCTTGCAATTGGCTACACGGCGACGTGCATTCGCCTACTTGTTTACCGCGGACGCTGCTGCTGGCTAGGAACTTTGGAGGATAGCTATGCGGCTTTGCATGGGACTGCACCATTCAATCATGGCTTCTTTGCGTATATACTGCTCAACACAATGAGCTTTAACTAATCTTTCTACCCAATATAGTCGGTCAGGCTGGTTGCCAGATCGCCAACTCCTGCTGGGAGGTATGTAGCTCACTAGCCCCGTAACATACGTTGAACAACATCGAGTTGCGTCAAATTCTTCAACGACTATTACCAACGACTCAATGCAACTTTCAACATCCAAAAACCAGCCCTTATCGCCACGCGCCTGAGCCATACGGTCCGGTATATCAGATTGTATCGATTTTTGTTGTTTTTTAATCGTGTCAGGCCTAGCTCAGGTGCCCCGCTAGTTGTACGACTTGACATAAATCACCCTAGTCGACATTTGACAACCGACCAATTCGATGTGTTCGCGACGCTTGATTACGGCCATTGGCTTATACGCGCCAATGGCTGTATTACGATAAACTGCGACCTTGGTTTACTAACTCTAATTTGCCGTATAGCTCTACTGCCTCGAGCACGGTATCCAAGTAAGTTTTCCTGCATCTCCCAATCCCCTGGCGACCCCTTTCGGTTGTCTCCCGTAATGCGAGACAATTGGTGCACTAGAACCCGCCATCCCGCCTACGGGAGTCCCTTGTCTCAGTATGTGCTAACCACAATTCTGATAGCCCGATGGTTACCTCACCGAGGAGCGCAAGGCCGCTGACCCCGACCACGGCTTCAGCACCTTCTTCTCCGAGACTGGTACGTGAATTTCCTCCAAGCTATCAACAAGCTGCCTCGAAACTAACCAATTTTCATTTTGCCCGTATAGGCCAGGGCAAGTACGTTCCCCGCGCCATCTACTGCGATCTTGAGCCCAACGTCGTCGATGAGGTCCGCACTGGTGCCTACCGCAGCCTGTTCCACCCCGAGCACCTGATTACCGGCAAGGAGGATGCTTCCAACAACTACGCCCGTGGTCACTACACTGTCGGCAAGGAGATGATTGACACCGTTCTTGACAAGATCCGCCGCGTTGCCGACAACTGTGTTGGTCTCCAGGGTTTCTTGGTCTTCCACTCGTTCGGTGGTGGTACCGGTTCCGGTTTCGGTGCTCTGCTCATGGAGCGTCTGTCCGTCGACTACGGCAAGAAGTCCAAGCTGGAGTTCTGCGTTTACCCCGCTCCCCAGACTGCCACTTCCGTCGTTGAGCCTTACAACTCCATTCTTACCACCCACACCACCCTTGAGCACTCTGACTGCTCCTTCATGGTCGACAACGAGGCCATCTACGACATTTGCCGTCGCAACCTTGGTCTCGAGCGCCCCGACTACGAGAACCTTAACCGCCTGATTGCCCAGGGTAAGTTTGATTTGAAACCTTGACTGGAGGTTTAATCGCATGCTAACAAGCCCTATTTAGTCGTTTCTTCCATCACCGCTTCTCTCCGTTTTGATGGTTCTCTTAACGTCGATCTCAACGAGTTCCAGACCAACCTGGTCCCTTACCCCAGAATTCACTTCCCTCTGGTTGCCTACGCCCCCGTTATCTCTGCCGCCAAGGCCGCCCACGAGGCCAACTCTGTCCAGGAGATGACCATGTCCTGCTTCGAGCCCAACAACCAGATGGTCAAGTGCGACCCCCGCCGTGGCAAGTACATGGCCACTTGCTTGCTGTACCGTGGTGACGTTGTCCCCAACGATGCTCACGCTGCCGTTGCTACCCTCAAGACTAAGCGCACCATCCAGTTCGTCGACTGGTGCCCTACTGGTTTCAAGCTTGGTATCTGCTACCAGCCCCCTCAGATGGTCCCCAACGGCGATCTCGCCAAGGTCAGCCGTGCTGTGTACGTATATCCCAATTCGAAAGTCCCCAAAATGCCATGTTCACTAACCCTTGTTATACTTATAGCTGCATGCTGTCCAACACCACCGCCATCGCCGAAGCCTGGTCCGCTCTTTCCAACAAGTTCGATCTCATGTACTCCAAGCGTGCCTTCGTCCACTGGTACGTTGGTGAGGGTATGGAGGAGGGTGAGTTCTCCGAGGCCCGTGAGGATCTCGCTGCTCTGGAGCGTGATTACGAGGAGGTTGCTGCCGACTCTATGGGTGAGGAGGAGATGGAGGCCGAGTACTAAGAGGAGTACGACGGACAAACCACAACACAATAATGACGACTACCCGCGCAAGCACCTTATTTCAACGACACTTTTTTGCGTTTCTTAGGCATTTACCGCATCAACAACCAGTGGCACCTACTCTTGGCTTGGGGTGTGTTTCTGGGACGCGTGCTTTCACAGTTTAACTAGTACAAAGGTCTGGAGTTTCTACTTTTTCTTTCATATTCCTTATTTTTCTTCTTTGTTTCACTATCTTGGCCCGCGTCCTGTTGTCGTACTGTGCCCCGCATTGGCTGTTATTGATATGAAGGGAGCTGGCGTAGACGGAGGCAGATGGTCTAGTGATTGATCTTCCTTGCCCGGTGCCAGGCTCGTGGAGAACACTGTCCTGGTGACCGACAGTCTTCGTTTTTCAACCTGTTTTGTTTTGTTTGTTTGCATATTTCGCTCTTCTGTTATTTCTCTCTATTTGCCCTTGTCTATGTCTGGGCGTCTTATCATAATACCCACCTCTCTGCCTTTGTTTCTTGATTACTTTTTCTTGGATATCTTTTCTTGTTTCCTTGGTATGGGCCCGTGGCGAGACTTTGTTTGTGTGTATGCTTTTGTCAAGTACAATAATCGGTAGGTTTGACTATAGCCCACACAAAAATTGGTGGGAAATGGGCTGGCTGGGTTTTGGGTAGAATGGACGGATGGTGGTCTCGGGTCAAGTCGGTGCTGACATGTACCTTTTTGATCTTGTTTTTTTTTTTTGGTTTTGCTGTATTTTTGTCATTTTGTCTTGGTTTTTGCAATTGCTAGTTTACTTGTACCCTTTTTAATCATTAGAGATGGATTGTTTATTTTTACCACCATTTTGAAGGTTCCTACTAGATGTTCGTTGTTATTACGTATGTTGTAGTACAAATGTATCAAGTAGGTTTGTCCAACTTGAGGTTGAATTAGGTAATTATATAACACATGAGAGGAAGGATTGATTAATATTTCAAGTTACATTGATAAATTCAAAACTTAAACTGGGAATATGCCATACGCAAAGGAATAACCACAAAAGAACTAAGAAACGACGGAAACCCAGAAAAAAACGCAAAGAAATGAAGAAAATGGACATGGGGAAAACAAGGCTAGGAAACAGAAACGACGGTGCAGTAATAAGAAAGACAATCAACAAATGGTTTACAGGCTCGAGGCAAGGTAATCAGCAGCACGTTCAACATTTCCATCGTACCGTTCCAAGGCCCTCTCGGATGCCTGCTTCTCGAATCCGAGACTCAATAACTGATCAAGAGCGGGGTTCCCCGTGCTTGGGATAGGAGCAGCGGCAGCGACGGGGGTTTCAGTCTTGGGAGCCTCAGTTGAAGGGGCGGGAGCGAAAGCGTCGGTGATGGGGGCGGGAGTGCCGCTGGTGGAGGTACCTTTGCCGGCGAAGATGGCTTCCCAGTCGGCTCCCTGGGCGGTGTTAGCGGCGGGGTTAACGAAGTCGAAGCTACCGCCGGCTGTAGTGCTTTGTGTGCTGTGCTCGGATTTGGGGTTGCTAGGGGGCGGAGAACTGTCGAAGGGCTGGGTGAAGTCGTCGATTGCGGAGCGGGAAATGGTGGCGAATTCGTCGTCGGCGGAACCTTCCTTGGCGTCTTCGAGGTCTTTGAAGTCGTCGAAGTCATCGTCAAAGGAGGCCTTGTCGGTGGTGGCGGCGGGAGCAGCGATGGTGGCAGTGGGTGCGGCGGTGGAGGCAGCCATGTCAAAGGGGGAAGCGCCAAATGGATCAGCAGAGACTGACTTGGCGGCAAATCCTGGGACGGAATCAAAAGGTGAGGGAGCAGCAGCCGGGGCAACAGGCTCAGTTGGTGCCAGAGTCGACTCAACAGCAGCAGGAGCCTTACCAGCAACCTTGGGGGAAGGAGCAAAGTCATCATCAAAACCGTTATCAGACTCCGAATCCGACTCCGAGTCCTCAAACTCCTGAAGGGGAGGGAACTCAGTGTTAGACGGCGCAAAGGCACGAGCAGTGTCGGCAGCGGCGGCACTAGGAGTAGCCTTATGCGACTTGTTAAAGCTAGCAAAAGCATTCTCGAAGTCAGCCTTGGCCTTATCTTCAGTGCCCTCAACAGGCAGACCCGCGAACGGATCAGCGGCAGGAGCAGCAGCGGGAGGAGGGAACATGGAAGCTGGCGCAGGAGAGGCCGAAGTAGAAGGCACCGCAAAAGGAGAAGCAGCAGCACGGGGAGCGGGGCTAGTAGGCTTAGATGAGAAGGCCGAAGGAGGAGCAGGGAAAGCACCAGCCAAAGCGGGAGTACCGGAGGCGTTGCTACGGATCTCATCAGCAGCCTTAGTAGCATCAGTAGACTCAGCAAACGGGAAACCACCAGGGACAGTAGGGGTCTCCGACTTAGGGGGGACTGGGAATGACGAGACACTAGCCACGGAGGCACCGGTGTTCTGGAAAGCGACAGCCGGGGCAGCCTGGGGCGGGGTAGAAACCGCTGTTCCCGGGGGAGGGAAAGCTGACTGAGGGGCGGCACCAAAGATGTCATCAAAGTTAGTGTCACCAAAGGCGTTAGATGCGGCACCAGCATTGTTAGGGCTGGGCGAAGCAAAGGCACGGCCAATGTCGGTACTAGCCGACCGGTTAAAGAAGGGGTTGTTACCCGCAGTACTGGTAGCCGGTGACTGGACAATGGCAGGGGAGGCAGAGACGGCGGGTGAAATGCTGCGGTCAGCCAGAACCGTCTTGGCCTCGGTAAGAGACTTGTGCAGTTCATCACCCTCCTTCTGGAGCTTATCCTTCTCTCCCTCGTTGGTGGCCAATTGCTTCTTGTTGATGGCGACAAGGCCCTTTTGTTGACGAGCATCTAAACGAAGCTTCTCAATCTGGGGCTTAAGTTGGGCAATCTCGGTGTTCAGTTGACTGATCTTAGCCTTGAGCGAGGCGTTTTCCTGCTGGTCGGCCTGCAGAGCAGTAGTAACCTGCATCTTCTGGTTATTGAGATCCTGGAAAGTGCCATCCAAAGCCATGCATTCGCCCTGAAGCTTGGCAGTCTCAGCGCGAGAAATCTTGAGCTGTTCCTCCAGACCACGAAGGTTCGTAGCCTCCTTCTCATACACGCTACGGAGCTGGGCCAGACGCTGCTCAAAGTTTTGCTTTTGGGAGTTACTCTGGGTCAGCTCGTGCTGCACAGTCTTTTGCTGAGTCTGAGTGTTCTGCATCTGGGTAGACAAAGAGTTGATTTGGTTTGACAAATTGGCAAGCTCGGTCGAGTCATTAGAAATATTGGCAGCAGTTCCTTCAGAGTCACCAAGCAAATCATCACCGCCAGAAGGAGCAGCCGGCTTAGAATCGCCAGCCAAGCCGCGACCAAAAGAAGACGACGGAACAAATGGCTTGAAAAGGGGAGGCGAAGCTGCTTGTGGTGTGTTAGAGAATGGATCCATAGCAGGCTTAGAAACAACGGGCTCCTGCTTCGGTGAGGTAGGCGCATCCAAGCCGAAAAGGTCGTCCATAGCAGACTTGTGAGTCGGAGGAGCCGCCGGTGGTGGGGCAATACGCGCAGCAGCAGGCGAAGGAGATCCCATCCCTGGTGCATCAAATGGCGACGCTGATTGAGGAGCAACTCCAGCCGGACCGCGCATGGTAGGAGGAATCAGTCTTGGTGGCAGAACAGTTGGCAGGGGACCACCGCGACCGTTGCGCTGCTGTCTAATTAGGTACATAGCAACCGCAAACTCGTCCCGGCTAAGGGCACCAGACGCAGTAATATCTGAAAGATCCCAAATCTGCGCAAGAACCTCCTCACCAAGACCCGACTGACTCAGGAATGGCACAGCCTCCTCACCAGAAATGAACCCACGGCGCGCCTTGTCAAGATCGTCGTAGATGATGTCAAATTGTTGCTTTTCAGCCGGTGAAACCAACCAATCATTACCCATAGAGGCACCGAATCCAGTGTTCTGTGGTTGCATGGTAGCAGTACCTGGACGCACGCCAGTAGGAGTAGCCCGCAGTGGTGATTGACCAGTCAACTGACCAGTCAACTGGGCAGCCATTGGGGGAATACCAACACCAGTGGGAACCGGTGATTGTCTAGCAGCAATTGGACCACGGCGAGAAGCAGCTTCGAAAAGACCAGCAGGAAGCTGAGTAGGCAAACCACGCATAGCGCCAGTCTTAACTGAGCTGAGGAGATGCATGGCGATAATGAACTCAGTACTGGTCAACGAGCCACGCTGCTCTGTATCAGCAAGTTGCCAGATGCGCCCCAAGACCTCATTAGGGAGCCCTGATTTTTCAAAGATTTGTCTCGCCTGGTCACCCCCAAGAAGACCAGCAGGCGGCTGCTGTCCGTCAAAGATGGCGCCAAACTGCGCAACCTTATCAGGAGACAGAGGCGGGATCCGTATCGGTCCACCAGCCGCGGTGACTTGCGGTTGCAGCGGAGCCGGTGGCATAGGTGCGGCCGCGGGCATCGGAGCCAGGTTGGGAGTGACTCCGGCAAGGGAGCCGTAGGCGTCGAATCTTGGAAGAGGGCCAGGTTGGAGAGCCAGCTCGGCGGTCGGTTCACGACCGGCTTGGGCATGGCCAATGAGGCGCAAAACAATGCCGAAGCCCGCAGGGGTCAAGAAACCACGGTTCTCTTTATCAGCAAGCTGCCAAATCTATATAAACAGCGCAATGTAACGCACTAGTTAGCGTCAAATCGCACAATGGCTCGCAACAGGTAACATCATCCGATATAGTCGCAATATTCGTCACTGCCCCTCACTAAATCAACTTACCTCACCAAGAACACGCGAGTCTAGTCTAGTCTGCTCGAAAAAGGAAACCGCAACATCACCAGTTACCACGCCGACAGCATCGGGATCAGCCTTGCGAAAGAGCTGGCCAAACACCCGCTTCTCCTCAGGCGTGAGATTCAGCGCCGGCGCTGACGGGTCAGTGTCGGCCATGATTATGTAAGGAAGGACGTAGAAATAGAAAGATGCGGGATCGCGCAACGCGGCTTTCACGGGTCGTTGGGAACCGGGTTATGGGAATGTCGCGGGATATACGAGATGTGGCACTGGGCGCGATCAAATGAGTTGGTATTCACCGAATGGTTGGTCGGGGCAAGATGGCGCTTGTAGAGGGTGGTTATTATTTGGAGGGGGCGCTGAAGCCTCGATGGGTCAGGCGGATTGCAAGTTGGTTACGCAGATCGATGGATGAGCGATTACGCGGGGGGTGGGCGCTTTAAGGAATCCAGGAAGACAGTGGCTGTAGTTTCCCGAAGCTAAGTATATAGCTAATAACCAAGGCGTAAGGAAGTCTCCAGGAATTATTTGAAGTAAAGAAATATGACAAGCAATGGAAAATCAAACACGATTATCAGAAATCCACGGGTATTCAAAATGAATCCAAGGTGATTGAGAACTGGAATGGCCGACGGGGTCACTTGACAGTCCGCAGATGGGGGCAAATTGGCGTGGAAATTGGGCCCTGGTACAAGCTTACAGTGTTGGCTTCTAGCGCTTGGGGCCCTTTCCCTTCCACGCTTCAGAACACTCCCGAAGATAAATTAGGACTACGGGATTAATAGAATAGGCGGTTGTCTTGGATATTCTTAGTAGGCCCCCCAGCTAGTCTGGTTATTCCAGAGTGGATGCAGATTATCCAACAGGGGGATGAAGCTCATGAAAAGCAATTAAGAAAAAAGACGTTGATGGTGTTTACTGGTACCAAACAACGTATGTAAAGGCCTATCAAGTACATACGTCCATATAAAAGGCCCGCTATATCACGATATCCCGAGCGGAAAGAACCCGACAACAACAACCACCCTTCCAAGGGATTCACAAATTCCGAACTAGAAGAGGCACCTCCCTCCTTAATACCGCCCCGGTTTAACCAGGCAACTACATTTCCGACGCAGCCACCATAACGACACATCAACTTCTGAGACCGCAAAAAACCAAATACTTGGCGCAAGTCTTGGTACATGACGAGTAGGCATCATCCTCTGTCATGCACATCAGACAGAATTGACTGATTCTCTAATGCATCTATAACACTACGGCATTATTGCATCCCCATCATTATCTGAATTCCGCTTGAGAACCCTAACCCTCTCTATTACCACCAATGTCGAGTCTTGTATCACCATATCTCGTAAACTACGTCATTGTCATTGTCATTAAGCTATATAAATGTAAAAAATATGTATGTACCATCGTTTTAATCACCACCGCCCATTATTTCACTCTACCCATGATTGTCTCTGGTCCTCTCACCACGTCAATCTGAGCCGCTCTAGCTTTAACACTATTGAGCATTGCCCTCTCGAAGTCGTCGCGCGATCTCAGCACCGCCTCCACCCAACTAATCTGCAAATCCCAATAATCCATCTTGAACTGCTCAAAGGCATCCGCCACCCCATCTTTTTCCACAGTAAGAAGTTGCAAGAACGGCTCCATGACTCTCCACCGCTCCTTGATAGCAATTCCAATATCCGGGTTGGGTAGTCCGACAAAGTACTCAAAGGCCACAGAAACATCGTCGTAGATTTTCTCAGGGAACGGCTCTGCCCGTCGGAGTTTAGCACCCTTATTGCGTACCGACGAGAGGTATCGAACGAGAAGCTCATCGGCGAAGATCTCGATGAAAATGTCAATGAGAGAGTAATGTAGGACGGCCCGGTAATCGCCTAGGTATTCTTCAAACGTTACAACCATTTGTTTCATAGTGTTGGCTTGGTACCATTTGGGAGTGAAGAAGTCTGGCATGACTGAACCAAAATCAATAGTGAAGATCAGAGTGACGAAACGAGTCACACACCAGGTACTGAAATCAACATAACCGTCCCGAAGAGCATCCACCTCAGCCTCTGCTCTTTCAAGATACTGTTGTGACACGAGCGGTTCAAACTTGGACTTGAAATCAGAGAGATAAGCCATACGATCCTCCTCCTCACCATCATCAATACACGCAATCTGATCGTTCGCAGTAGCCACCAGCCAATCCTGCAAAGGCTGGAAGGTATCTAACTCCTGTACTTCACCCTCTTCGAACCGCTTAGCCTCCTCCTCAAGCATCTTTTGCCAAGCTTGTTGTCTGTTCCGTAGCCGCAAGAACATGGCATCCACAACACCCTCAATGACGTCTGTTCGCTGAGAGTTTGCCGCTACGTCAATCTGCTCACGCAACATACGCCACAGATCAACCAAGTTGCGCGTCCGGAAATATCCAAACTCGTCTGTGTCCAGATTTGAAGTCTCTGGGTTCCGCGCGTTGAAATCGCGGTTTTCCTGGGCAAAGATACGGTCGATCCATTCGTCGAGGAACTTGATAATAAGTTGACGGAAGTCCCGGACGAGTTCTTGTTCACGATTGTCAAGAACATGTGGGGTAAGTTCGTCGTCTGAAAACCCGAGCTTCGTCATTCGCTTGTAGTACTTTTCAGGCCAGCCTACAATCTCCAGAGTCATGGCAGAACTTGTTTCTGGATCGTCTACAATACCAATAAGAAAATCGTGCATCATTTGATGGTAGATGGCACCATACATCTTGAGAACTTTCCACCGCTTCGGTACAAGTGGCGTCATACCAACTTTTACAGCGTTCAAATCGTTAAAGTACCACTTCATAATCTTATCCAGAGTTGATGGGTCGTCCATGAAGTCTTCCCTTGCTTGTTCGAACTGCTCATCAGCATTAGCCCGAATACCCTTCTTAAAGCGCTCCATATATCCACGAGTCTTCTTGGAACCATCGGTAATACCCTGGAACCTCGAAGCCATTTCCTTGTAGTCCTTGAGCGCTTCCTGAACGGCCATAACGCGCTGATCGCTCTTGAACTCGGCATCCATAACGACGGCAAAGCGTACGACTAACCCGTTGTTGTCGTTGACCACCAGGTTAATTAAGTTGACTGCCAACAAGTCAATGTGCTTGTCAAACATCTCAATGATGCTATCTAGTCGGTCAAAGTAGTCCTCCAGTGTTGACTGTAATGACGGGTCTTCAGCCCTTTGAATCTGATCCAATGCATCGTCCCGAATATTCCGAAGCTGTGTCAACTCATAATGTACCGGCAGGAAATTTGGCATATTGTCCATATCAGCGTCGTTGTCTTGTAGCATCTGCTCTACCACCGTCAAGCGATCATTGAAAGTTTCCAAATTCTTCCGCATCTTTTCCACAGCCCCAAAGTTCCGATGCGCCTGTGAAACCTGGTTGATAGTGTTAAGGTCCTTGATCATGTTCTGCGACTCTGAACACAGCCGGTCAATCTTGGCCATTTCCTCCTTGATTTGCTGCACCACCTTTTGACTATCCGTCAACCCATTCATTCCATTTTGCGTAGTCTCTAATTGTTCGCGTAGTCCGCTACGTAGTTGTGAATCAATAGCCGCCTTCTTCCGTGTGAATTCTTGCTTGAGCACGAGGATCTTGTCGAGGTCATCGGGATGTCGCAGGAGTTCGACGAGTTTGGGGGCTGCAGAGTCCATTGCTTAAAACGGTGGCGTACGTTGCCGGAGGTTGTGTTATGAAGCGATTGTTGAGGTGGAGTAGTTCGGACAAAGCGCTAGGGCGTCCACCGGCGGGGGAACTAGAATTGCCGTTAAGGAATGCGGTTTATTGTCACGGGTAATTCCTCGGGTGGTCGATTTGGAACTAAGGAGGCTAGACAATGTCGTTTATTACGTCGCAGGGCACTGAGCTCTGGTATGTTCGTGGGGAATGCACTGGATGGTTAAAGCAACAAGGCTACGTCGCAAAAATAGGTCGAGGGGTGAAATCTGACAAGTAACAGTTCAGTGAATTGCGAATTATCGACAGAAAAGGAAATAAAATTCAAGAATGCATCGATGGGTACTGAGGACTTTGAACGTGCAACTGCAATGACGATGAAAAATTCAGATGGATGATGGAATTGACTTCTGCGATAGACTTGACATACAAAGCTATCGAAGCTTAGCTGTGTGTGCCCCTCAAGACAATCCAACCCGCATCATACAGTGTTGATGTACAGTGTTTATAAATCCTTCAACACGGAGTGTAAGTTGCCTCTTTTAGAATTTCGACGGCTTGGGAAATTTGCTTGACAAACTGTGTGGAAATAGATGATTTAAAGTTTCACGACACGAGGGAAGAAAACGGAGGAAGCAGAACATCACGAAATATAGAATTACCACAAGACATTTCATCGAGCACAGCAGAAATTTCAGCCCGTTGCAGGTCAATTGCACCACGGGGCTTATATGTTGTACTACCATTCCGATGCGCTTAAACGTAGCGCTTAAATTTCACCACAAACAGTCACAGGAACATAAGTTTTTTTAATTGTTTTTGTATTTTCATTGTCTGAAGTATATATGTGTATCAGATGTGTCTACGTAAAAGATAGTGATGGGCTCATATTCACAGAACTGAGCCAGTTGTCGTAACAGTAAAAAAGTAGGGCTTATATAGTACCGCGGGGTACCACAGAAGAAAGAATAGAAAGATATAACAAAGAATGTGTATCGAAGGTGTTCATGAAAAAGTGCTAGGTGGGGGATAAAAAAACCAAGACCAAAAAGGGGACTCAAAGAGCAAGAAGAAGAAATCATAACAAGACATGCAAATTCAAAAGGCCGCAAGCAAAGCCATCAATGTTGGGTGATTTACATCCGGAAGAAACGCTTGTTAACAGCAAAGGACTTGGAAGAGCCCGCTGTGCAAGAAGTTCCCGAGGACATGGTGATAACAGCCGACCACTGACCAGAGGCGCAACGCTGGAAGGAAGTACCGCTAATACAGTTCCAGAGACCCTCATCGGAGCAGGCCGAGCCGGCAGCATAGGCACCCGAGGTGGCAGTGCCAGTGCTAGCAGCAGCGGAGGTAGTACCGCTGGCGGTGACCGCGGGGATGGTACCGTTCACAGAGGAGGCAATCGAAGTGACAGCCGGAGCGGCAGAGGTGGCAGCACGGGTAGCGGTGGCCAGAGTGGTGGAAGCAGCGCCGGAGATGGAAACATCAACAGAGGGGAGGAAGACACCACCAGTACCGGCGGTAGACGAGGCAGCGGCTGAGGTGATGACAGAGGCAGCCGAGGAAACAGCAGCGGTGGGAGATCCGTAGACGGCGGAAGTGGCAGCAATGGAAGTAGCAGCAGAGGTAGCGACAACAGAAGAGCTACCGCTACCACTGGAACCAGAGCTAGTATCGCAGCTACCGACGGGAGCGGCAGTGTTGGAGCCAGTATCGAGGACATCAGGACCCGGGTTGGGGAACTCGAGATCTTTACCCTCAACGGTAGTGCACCCGTTACCAATGTTGGCAACAAAGATATCAGGACGATCAGCGAAGGCAGTGGTGGCGGTATCACGCTTGGCAGAAGAGCTATCGATGGTGACAACGGCGCAGTTCATGTACATCTCACGGTTACCCTCGTTGTTAAACCAAGTCCAGGCAAAGATAGCATCACCAGAGGCGACATCCGAGGGGATCTTGAAGTCCAAGTTAGAAGTGCCGGCGATGGGACAGTTACCGACATAAGACTGGATGACTTTGAAAGTGGCACCGTTGTCGTAAGACAGGGAAGCTTGGCATGAACCACCGTTGTGGTTGGCACCACCCTCAATGGTCATGTTGTAGGAACCACCGGCGGACCAGGTAGCGACGGAGGTGGCGGCAGAAGTACCGAGAAGGTTCAAAGTACCCTTGCATGGGTAATCGGCGCTGCCGCTAAGAGGGGAGGTAATGGAGTAGTCGATATCCGAGCCGGCGTATGGGTTGTGCTTAGATCTCAGAGGAGGAGGGTAGGACATGTCCATGTGGGCAGCGGCCGAGGCGACGAAGGCCAAGATGGCGGAGGCAACAGAGAACTGCATTGTGAAGATGTGAGTTATGATTTTGTGTGTGTGAGGGGGAGGTCAACAAAATGGAACCGGTCCAGTTAGTTGATATTGATTTGTCAAGGAGAGTGATGGTTTCGTAACCAAAATGAAAGTGGGTAAGCAACAACGATGAAGCGTGATGCTTAAATAACTGGCAGAGAGAATCTTTTCAAAAGAGAGATTGCAATTTCAAGTATGATATTGCTACAGATATATTGCTGTCTGATGATAGTTGATGGTAGCTAACTAGGCAACACAAGCAACTAGAAGCAGGTAGACAAAAAAAAGTAGACAAGATATATGTTGAAAAAGGCGTTTTAAACAAGAAAAACAGTCTGGCTGTTTCAAGGAATGTGGTGATGGTCTTGGGGGAATAGCAAAAGAGCAAGCAAAAAGACAGAGCGAACTAGCACTTAAGGACAGTGGGAAGAGGGATGAGGAACAAAAGCAAGAAACTTGGTGATGATGAGAATAGTAAGGAATGTAGTCGAGAGAAGAAGCGACGACACTTGTGCTCTTATAGCATTCTTCGAGATCCTCATGTACTACCATTAGCGAAGCGAACGTTGAAAAAAAAAAAGCCATGCAAGAGGGTGTCGGTTGGCCTCACGCTCACGAACTGCATACACGCCCTCCGCACGTCCCACTGTACAATGACTTTTTTCACACGCCCCCCGATCCCCCGCTATTCCTCTTTTTTTGTTTCTTTACCAAGGACTTCTATACTGATAGATCAACTCGCCAGCCTCCGACATTTCCGAACTTATAGGCCTTGTTGGTACCTACTAGAGACCCTTTCTCTTGGTACTAGGACATGGAAACCACGGGAAGAAAGTTATCCAGGACGCCAGCTGGAAGAACGGACCTTCTGGTGGTCTTGACGCCGTGGGTGATCGACCGGCTGTGCGAAGTGGTCTATTAAGCAAAACGGGAGGGCTGCGAATAGGCATCCGACTATACCAATGATAGAACGGATGCACAGAAGCCAATGTAGCAGTGCCACAAGTGAGGCGGCGGGAGAAGTTTACTAGTAGGTTGATTCGCCATGTCACAATGTCACTCAGTGTATGATCACCAGGGCCAAATGTGATTCCTATAGAACTCAGTAAGGGCAAATAAGGGGGATGGCTACTAGTCTAGTGTATTAAGATCTTGGCAAAAGATGTCCATTACCCCATCGTCAACGAACTGCCTGTTTTGAACTGAAATGGCTATAGGGAGGTACACATGGCCAACCAAGCGGGTCCGTAAAGGGAGCGGTAAACGCGGGTCAAACGTCGACGGATTCCTTTTGTTAGCCGTGGCACCAGCTGACTTCTGCATTGTTTAGCGGTTACCTACAGAGGGATGAGTTTTCCACCAGAATGCATAGAATTCTCTCCTAGCGGAAAAAAGTCCAGGGGTTCAGATCGTCAGAATCAGAGTCAAAGGCTGAAGAAAGAGAAGATGAATGTCCCTGGACAGAAGCAGTCTCACGCAGTCTAGTATCCAACCACATCACTAATCGTAGTTCCTCGTATTGTACACAGAACACCAACCTCTTTTCTCTGTGTTCTATTTGGTGATCATCATTAGTCGCCTTGGTCGATCCGCTGACAAGCCCTCCGCGGCAAGCCCTCATACCACTGAAGCCTCCATCACCAGCCAAAAAAAACGGAAAACGAAAAACGCCTATACACTATAGTGACTTTTTCTGCGTCAAATAGCCCATTAATCCCTGCTAGTCCATCATTTGTGTTGTCCCAGAATGGCAACCACAGTACCCTGCCCTGCATTCTGATTGGCCATACGTCATTCCCTACAAACGTCCCTCTGGTGTAAGAGGTGTTTTTAAGGTTTTTAATGAAGCGACTGCCGGACCGGGTAGAAAAGATGTTACAGTTGCATGTGAAAAATATGAGAATTGGTTGGTTGGTAGTGGTAGTTACTTGATACAGATTATCGATACTCAGCTCGCGCCCCTTTATGGACCTTTCTTTTTTCCATTGGTGGTGTGGCGTTTATGGGTTTCCCGCAGGCTTTTTGTATGTACCCGTTTTTTTTTGTTTCCCGCTGTACTCTATCAAAAATGGCAAACAAACAATAGAATTGGGTGTCTTTGGTGATTCTGTCCGTGTCAGACATACAGAACCGGAACTGTATTATCTGTACCTATTGAAATAAATGTACCTGCCAAGACTCAAACGGAGTAAGTCACTGCAGATTTTTTTCCTTCATCCGCGGTTTTCTATGGGAAGTAGTGGTATGTTGTATTTTTGCCTTTTGGATTTAGGTTACAGTTACTTCTTCTGGCGACGGGTATTCCTGGCGACACAAGGAAATGCAACAGGTACACGAATGACGACGCTTGTAACATGTCGTGAAAGATTGTGAGTCTGTTGAAGTGAAGACAACGGTTCGATGAAGCCGTTTGATCCTATGATTGGTTTACTGCCACTGTCTGTCATTATTTCCTGGATATTACTTTCGACACATACATGTTTTACAACTTCCGGAGTCAGGCCGTGATTAACGAGGTACCAGTCTCGGTAACGACCAGGGCGGACCTCGCCAAATCATGGAGTTTATGGACATATGCATAAGAACGAATAAAACGCCCGACCTCTTTGTATCGGGGCTGATGAAGTCGGAGTTGGGCGAAGCGGAAGACATAGGAGTGGTTCACAAGGGAGTCAAGACAAGTCAGGGTTCATCAAATTGAAGCCAAAATGATAGGTGGCTGACTCCCTTGTGAACAGGTTTGTGTCCCTTGGATGAACTGGCTGACGCACCGTAGTGGAAGGGAGGCGTTCAACGTGGCGTGCGTGGTGCCTCATTGTCGTAGAGTCATGATACAATAGCTACTGTTGTATGAACCACCCACGCGATGGGAAAGTAGATATCCGAATATAAGGTGGGAAAATCGGCAAATGGGCTGTTGTAAGCCAGTCATGTGGTGGCCTGGTGGCCGGTTGTGAAACCCTACGGTATGTGTATATCATGATATTCAGGCTTCAACGTATTGCGAGCCAATCGAAACATGGGCCTACCGGATATACATTCTTTTGCTTTTGGGTAGAATCTTTCATCCAAGAATGGTCTAACCAAGGGTTACCAAAAACCATGTTCACAATCCCTACGCCTCATCAATTTTGCCATTCTTTTCGTACCCGACCCGGTGCTACTATGCTTGGAACATTATTGAACAAGCCTACTAGTAGTGGCGAACATTCTTTCCCTCTTTCCTATCTCCGTGCCACGATGGTTTATGCCGCTGCCTTCCTGTTTCTATCTTGTTGGTCTATGCATTAAACGAAGAAACGAATCATGCCAAGGCTCTTCTATCGGACAAATACTGAGCCGGTAAGGTATCTATCTGTTCGTAGACTGGTTCGGGACTTTAAAGGCTCGTTGGATCACGGACATGGTAAAGCGGGAGATGTTTCCTCCTTGTATCTTTCTCGCTATAAATCCCTACCGACAAGCAAACACTGGTCCGATGTGTGTGCGGCTCCTATATGTACATATGTACATATATACATGGGAACTTGCGGAACCTAGTTAGTCTGGCACATATGTGCATGCTCGGATCGAAAGTACATGTGCAATACCACCCACCATTCTTGATCCAACGTTCTCGTGCGTGGCTACAAATATGTGATGATGACGGAGAATAAAAGACTTAGAACCCATGAGTTATTGTTTCTTTCGTTCTTAGCACGACTTCGTATTTTCAGCACATCCCACTACTCGGATATCCTTGATACGATCAAACTAGACGAACCATATATGTGAACCTGCGCCTCCACCTTTTTGACAACTGTCTCTGTTCCCTCCACAAGGCACCAAAACTATTCTATGTATATTCACATATAAGCCTCTCTGTAAAACCCTCCTTCCAGCACAGACATGCTTGTAAATATAGACTAAACGAAAAAAAAGGTATTCTCCATCTGTCGAACAACCGGAAATGCTGTGGCAGTGAATCTCCCCGACCACCATCGATCGCCAACGACCGAAAGGCACGGGACCATAACCAGTCAGTGAAATTATGTCATAGGCGTAACCTAAATCCAGAACAAACGAGCTGGCCTCAACCAACGGTGTAAAAGCAGTAATCCCCAGAGGGGGGGTCTCCAGTGATGTCATGAGGATGGATTAAATGGCTGGTGGTCGGCGGTTGTTTGTATGTAGGCATCACTAAGGAAATTCATGCATTTTCACTACCGCCCGTTCTTTTAAAATACATGATGAAGTCTTACACACAGCAGCGGCTAGCTGAGTTTTGGCGTATGAGTGTTTTAAAACCACCTGGAGCCTGGCGCCTATATGCAGTCATGTGTAATCAGCAAGTTTTACAGACTGCTAAAGTTCAAACAACCATATGCATAATTATGTTGTTTGGCTCCAACTCTAACTATAATTCCTGATGTATATACCAGATTGAACCAGGCACATATATACATAATTACATTGATATCATGATTCACTTTTAACATCACCATAACCAACGAAAGATGCCCATCCCACCACACAAAGGATTCCCAAAAAAAAACCTTAACCAGCAACTCAAAACATGAAACACCCACCCACCAGTCCATTCATCCTCCATATCCACAGTAAAAGCAACCGTCCCCGCACGCTACCTACATTCAGAAAAAAACTGCTTGTTTCATCCTACAGCGGGCGCTCCATCGTTAATTCGTTAATTGGCCGACACCACCAACTTGCCCGGCCGACAGGGGATTTGACTTCCGGTGTTCCATGCGAGCGCGTGGTGGTCTGACTGACTGGTCTTGAAGAATGGCGGCTGTTATGGCGATTGAGGTTGTTGAATATGGTGAGGTATATTTTCCATGTTACCTTGGGAGTGGGTGGTGCTTATTCATGCTTAATGGTAGTATGTAAGTGTTTAGTCGGATGTGGTCAACCCGTATTACCCCTCACATATCTGGAAACCCCCCACAGTCTTCTATATGTGTAAATCATTGTAATAAACCCATCTTTTATTAAAGAAGAATGACGCTGAACCAGTCATGAAGTGATATAAAACTGAACCAACGATGTAACCCCCAGTGGACCCTAATCTGTAACATCATCTGACCAGAGGCACCATTCAACAACATGCATAGATACATACACATGTACATACTCATGTGGATACACATGAAAATCACCAACCAAGGTACCTTTGTAAAATGTCTCTCCACCAAAACCGCAACCCCCTAAACCCATCCGCCTCGTAAATCACCTTCCCGTAGCATCAGCATGAACATGAACATGTACTTCCCCTCCAGGCCTCACAAAGACCTCCTTGCTTGGACCTTTCACATCATCCTTCTTTTGTTCACGTTCATGATGTCCGCACACACAACATATACCTCGACCAACTATCATCGGACCTGAATCCTTCTCGTCCGGTTATAAATCCAAGGTCTTATTTAACCCCCTATTGTTACCGGCGACTAACGGAATTTGCCATCATCACTACCGTTTTTGGCAGCTACTGTTGGTTACCTCGTGCGAAAAGCAACTGGTTCTGGGTTTCCCCTGAATCCTGAAACAATCCTTTGTCCCTGACAGGAATCCACCCGATGCTACACATAGTCACATATTCTTCAATCTATATGCCATTTTGTCGCTATTTCATGTCGTGATACTCGCAGTTACATGTGTATATACATACAAACATGGCCATTTCTTCGTATGAACCAATGTACAGAAAATACACGTACACGTGACCCTATAAATCACAACTCTTTCACTAAAAACCACACAGTATAACGCATCATTCAATCTCATTTATAAAAATCTATCAAGTTACACACACCAGACAATCCATTTCCATCTCATACTGCCTACAGAACCCACTCATCATCAAGGGAACCAAACTTGCTAACCCAATTCACTACCCCAACGACCTAAAGAACTCTCACAGGTTCTTCCATACCCATTGTCCACCATAAGCCAAATATTCACCTGACATTGCTCTGGCACGGTATACGGCGTCGTTCGGACCAATCCGTCTCGTATCCATCAATGGCGGAACCACAACATCAGTTACGACGACGGGAACACATGTGAAGCACAAAGCCGCCGTGTCAACACCACGGTATATCGGCTCTGCGTCATGCCTTGAAAGGCCCATTGTGAACATAGACACATAGTTCCTGGCAACCGCCGGAGCGGCCCCTCCCAGTGTCGTCTAGCAATGTTGGAAATCGAAGGGGCTAGAGACCCCGACCGGAGCCGTCCAAGTAAGACCGACAATTGCTTGTCATCCTTTCGGGCTCCTTCACTTGGCCTCTTCCGTGTTGGGTGTCGTGTTTTCAGTCCGAGTTGGGGGCGTCGGAGTCTCATGGCGCGAGTTGGTCTGCGAAGAGGCACTGCCTTGCTGGAAGTTGCCATGGTTGTTGTGGTAGTTCTTAAACCCCCCATGTCCATGATTACTGTTGTGACTGTTTGTACGGTGGTTCATGTGGTGACCCCCACCGAACTGATGCATGTTTTGTGGGCTAGATCCAAAGTGCGGCATACCCGGTCCACCATAACCACCACGGTTGTTTCCGGGTCCATGTTGCGCAGGAACAAACACCGGAGAGTTGTATCCCATGTTAGGGCTCATACCAAATCCGGGTTGACCCTGCTGAGAACCTTGAGGCGTCATCATTGGAGCCTGAGGACGTCCAGGGCTGGCATACCCTCCGTTGACACCAGGCCCACCCGCGGGCATGTAAGGCGAATACATGTTAGGACCGCCGTGCGGAGGGCCATTGTACATAGGAGGGATCATCGGGCCACCCATGTGACCACCCTGCGGGATAAATTGTCCGCCATGGGGATAACCACGGAACTGTCCATTAGGAGGTCCATTGTAAGGCATAGCTGGTATCTGCGCTGGTGAGTTCATATATGGCTGCATTTGGCCCATACGAGGAGACGCAAATGCCTGCTGCGATTGGTGCATCATGCGGTCATCGTACATGTGACCCGGCATACCGGGATGAGGTTGCATCTGCATCGCTGGCATGTGGGGAGAATGGCGGGGCCCCATGTTAGGGGGAACCGGAGGAAGATGCATGTGACCGCCAGGCCCCATATGTCC
This sequence comes from Huntiella moniliformis, assembly GCA_000712465.1. Lineage (NCBI taxonomy): Eukaryota > Fungi > Ascomycota > Sordariomycetes > Microascales > Ceratocystidaceae > Huntiella > Huntiella moniliformis. Next base: position 35,296 of record JMSH01000059.1, read on the forward strand.
TTGAGCCATAATCGGAGGCTGCACTGGTGTGGAAATTCCGGGACGCAGGAAGGGCATAGTGGCCATGCGCGTCTCAAGTTTCAACTTCATCGTAGGGATTTCCTTTTCAGGCTCGACAGGCACACGCCAAACAACTTCCGTACTATACGCATGGACGATGCCACCATTGTTTCCTGCCAAGTTAGTCGACTTAACCGGCACCGTCTTGATGTAATTGAAAACATTGTGCTTGTTTGGGTCAACGCGACTAGACTTGCGACGTACCAACGAAGCAATTGGTCCGCCTTGGACTCCAGGAACACCAGCTTCAGCAGCATTCGACGGGGCACGCACACCAGCGTTCACCGCAGGAATTGTGGGTACATTAGGAGTAGCAGCAGCGGCAGTTCCAGCAGATGCGGCAGGCACAGCGGGCGTAGTAGGAGCAGCTGCTTTAGAAAACCCACTGGGGTTAAAAGCTGGGGCGTTGGGACGGAACACAGACGCTCCAGCATTCATTTTCGAGCCAGTAGAAGTAGGGGGCTGCGAGCGACGAGCCTCGTTGTTGAAAGAACTCGTAGCCTGTGCACCAGGAACAAATGTAGCCGGGCCACTAGGAGGGCCCATCTTGTTGCCCTTGGGATGGGCAGGAAGACTCGTGCGAACAGCAGGTCCTGGCGGGCCGTTGTGGCGGTATGGACCCGCAGCGGGGTTACCTCCGGTACTGGCGTTGACGTTGGCACTGGCATTGGCATTGGCGTTGTTGTTATTACCGGCGTTGTAGGGGTAAGGACCACGGTTGTTCTGGCGGTTGAAAGTGGACGACTGTTGAGCATCCACCGGCTTAGCCGGAGTAGTAGCCTTGGCTTCAACGGGGACAGGAGCTGGTGCCTTGGGAGTAACAACAGAAGAGGAGTCCTTAGATGAAGTCTCATCGTTCTTGCCATCAGTCTTCTTGGCAGCAGCATCGCGCATAGCCTTTTTACGAATCTCTTGTTGCTTGGATGGATCCTTAGCAAGGATTCCAATGAGGTCCGTGGGAACTGGTGTCTCCAGCTTGAAGTTATTGGCAAACTTGCGGAGCTCCAGCAACTTATCGTGTTTGTCCTGCTTGACCTTATTGTTGCGGGCCTGTTCGACCGACATACGCTCAGACTGGGCAAAATCACGGAACTTGCTCAGCAATTCCTGGGGGACATTGGAAGTGTTGGTCTTGTCACCCGCGCCAACCGTCATCGGGGTAGCCACTGCTTTACCAGAACGTTGAGCAGTTGGGGTAGAAGGGCCTGCAGGCTTGCTGTTGATAATTCTGCTGCCATCCTTATTCAGGCCCTTGATCTTGTTTAAGACTTCGTTTCCGGCTTCGTTTGTAGCAGTTCTAGCAGCCGATCCCTTGGCAACTGTACTCGCCGAGCCAGTGACCGGAGTAGCGGGAGCTTCTGGCTTCTTGGCGTCATCACGAGGGCTAGTTGATTTGACATCAGACGTCTTCAAAGCGGGGGATTGGTTCGCTTGGCGGGATGCCCCAGAAACATCTTGATTCTGTGTGCGCTTGGTAGTGGAAACAGCAGGATTGCGAAGTTGCGATGAGATAATGGCGGGATCAAAGGGAGCAGCACCGGTAGTAGCCTGGTTGGACGCAGCTCTCTTGGCCGGAGGCTGATACTTACCAGCACTGGATGAAAGAGCGGGGAAGTCATTGTTGTTACGGGAGACACCACTGTACCTAAATTGGGAAAACCACAGGTTAGCAAATTGTGTAGACAGAAGTTAGTTCTAAGACGTACTTGGCCTCTTCGTCACCGCCCTTGTCAGCTCCAATGAAATCCATGATGCGCTCCTCAGCTTGGTGAGTTGTTAGGGCAGCGCCTTTCTCAATGTCACGAGCAGTGCGCTCAGCAGCTGCGAGGCGGTCTTTATACTGAGGGTGATTACGGTTAATGGACGTCGTGTACATGTCCTCGTTATAGTCAGTGGTCACACCAAAGCGATGCTCGTTGGTAGCGAACTGGTCCCAGCCGCCGCCGCTTTGGTTGCCAGATTCAAGGCCACCATCAGCAAAAGAGGAGGCACCGCCCTCTGGCTGCCAGCGCTGGAGGCGACGCTCATGGAAGCCATTGTTGTTGGAAATGGCTGTATCGGTACGGAATGATTGCCGGTTGCCTAAGACAGAAAACGGGTTAGCCCAATAACTTGTAAAGATGCCGTCATTGAATGTTTGGACATGCATGTGTGTGCTGATGCAGGAAGGTTAAAAAGGCACCACGGCCAAACATAGACCTGACGCAACGACGACAAACTGAAATGAAAACAACCTACCATTCGGCGCGCGGGATGGGCCCCGGGAGAAATCCGAATCTTTCTTAGGTCCGGCCATTGTGATAGCGACAAGGGGGTGTGCAGATGTCGTAGTAGATCAAATTGATCGGGGATAGCAAAAGATCGGGTCGCGGATGGCGGGGTGCGAACACGGGATCTTCAAGACCGGCGCGAGCTAGTTGTATGCAATTGGGCGGTGGAGGAGGGCCAAAAAGCTCAATGAAGGCGTTGGCGACCGAGCAATTGTCGAAGCTCCAGGTGGGGTGATATCCTTCAGTCACAGCCAATCTCGTGACAGAAAGACTATGAGGCTCGCTCTTGGTGCAGTTGAATTAGTATGCAAGAGACGATGATGGCAGGAATATAGTCGTGTGTCGCCGTCCTGGGGGCTATCGGGATAAAGACACAAAGCAAGAGATGACAGAGAAGGAGGAAACCCAGGTTGACGGGTTGTAGGACGCCAACTAGCTAGTGGTTTACAACACTGTTTGGAGTGTAGAACGCCTTGATGAGGGGGCCTGTCAGTGAGCTAGGGTGGCGTATACCCTGTAATTATGACACTATGGAAGGGGACAACAGCGGTGAAAGCTGCACAGATGATGGATTTTTTTCCCTTTCTTTGCAAATAATAAAAGTGTAAGTTGGAGACCGGTATCAGATTCTCACGTATACCTATGTGTATATATAGTGTCAGTCAGAAGAATTATCCGCAACTAAAACTTGAAAAGCGGTGATGCAATGGAATCGGATAGGCAAGGCTGATGAAAGCTAGAGTGTGAGAACTTCAGACCGCCCCTGTGGGAAAGGGAGGATGGAGCAACAAATCGTGGGGTAAAACGAGTAATAATAGTTTATTTATTCAAAGCCGGCAGGTGTTTTGCTGGCAGGATGCAACCAGAAATTGCACTTTCTCGTATGTAGATGCCAGTGCTGATGACGTCGGTTGGCAGGCATTAAAATATGCAACATCCATGCTGAGACTATTCAGAGATGTAACTACATCTGATATCTGACTGCAACTTCTCAAAATTTCCCAAGTTATGTCATATACATCATGCGTATGAATGTATATCCCCACATTCTACTGTTCGAAGTGCCAGGTTTTGTTAGGGTTTCTAAAATCAGTACAAAATCCGATTTTCTCACGTCTGTAGATGTGCCCAACCAGTATGTGCGTACATACAACATGTGTACATGCTGTCCTACACACACAGACACTAGGTGCCAAGAAAGGATACAACATGAATTTCTATTGCCTTTAAACAGACGTTTATAAATGTCAAATTGCCGATTGTAGTTGCAAGTTTGCATATATCGAAACAAGCCCAACAGCAAAAGCCCTGACAGATATGTCTGTGGCTAGCTGACATCATGTACAACTACATATACACCCAAAAATATCACGGCGTCCTCCGCACTACGTAGTTCCCTTTGTCCATAGTCACACAAGTAGCCGACCCAAATGGCTAAAATTTCTAACGAAGTCTACTGGTATATTCACAAAAGTAACGCTGCCCCTAACTATTAGAACAGTTGATTGATGGTACACTGATTTCAAGTTCCTACTCTCCAATAAATCAGAAATCAAATTACACGCGCAGACCCAGCTCCTCGGCATAAGGAAGAGCGTGCAGGTCACCGACAATGGCGACGGAGGGCTTCTTCTCGAGAAGAGCCTTGGCAGCCTGTGAGTGAAAAATGTAAGAAATACTGTCCAGGATAAAGTAGTGAGTCTACACTGGCGTGGAAAACATACCTTGGAGACCTTGTCGGCGGTGACAGCCTCGAGAGCCTTAACCTTAGTAGCAACATTGGGGGTGTTGAACAGAAGGCCAGAGGCGGTGGTGTAGAGAGAACCGGAAGAGGTCTGGGTAGCCTCAAGAACGGCGAACTTGGCCTTGGCAATGGACTTGGTCAGGTCCTCAGCAACAACCTTGCCGCTGGCGACCTCCTTGAGAGCAGCCAGAACATCAGCAGCGCCCTTGGTAACGTTGTTAGCAGCGCCGCTCAGGGTGATGGTGAGCAGGCTGGCGTCAGTGTAGGTAGCGTTGGCAGTGGAAATAGAAAGACCGGGGTACTTGCTGGCGATCTTGCCAAAGATAGAGAAACCGCTGGACCACTTGATGTTGGACTCACCGCCCAAAAGGGTGGCAAGGACATCAGACTCAGCAGCCGAGGCAGTGGGGAAGGCAATGGTGATGGCGTTGCCGTAAGTGTGAGTGGAACGCTGCTCACCGCCGAAGTACTTGGCGGCAGCAGTGTTGATCTTCAAGGCCTCGCCAGAAGGACCGGCAGAAACACCCTTGAAGAAGATCTCAGCCCACTTGTTGACAATGGGCTGAGTGGCACCGTCAGCGACAAAGGCAATGTTGGCCTTGTTGTAGACGGCATCAGCGTAAGCGGCAATGGTGTTTTCGTTCAGGTAGTGGTGGTCAATGTTGGCGGGGTACAGAGGAGAACCAAGACCGTTGTGGTAAGCGAGGTTGTAGGCGGCATCGAGCGAGGCAGCGCCGGCGTTGGGGGCAAGAGCACCCTGCTTGCGGCGGATGACATCCTCGACCTCCTCGCGGAACTCGTGGGCTGTAGAGGTATTCGTTAGTCCAGCCATCCGAATTAACATGTGAATTTAACGTCATTGGCGCGTAATAAGTGATTTCCAAAAAACCCCGTAAATCCGGAATGACCCCGGTTCCAACTTCCGTTCATCCCGTAGTAGACCCGAGATGGGATAAGACAATCGGGACGTGTGTTTGACTGATAGGAATAGGTCGCGGGTTCCGGAAGGCGGTGAATCGAGTCAGGACAAAGACATACTGGTGTACTTGGTTTGAGAGATGACCTCAGACAGCAGCTCGGTGAAGTAGGGGAGGTCTTCACGCAGGAAGCTAGCCTCAAGGACAACGGCCTCACGGGTGTGGTAAGACTTCAATTGACCACCGAGCAGCTCAGTCTCACGGGCAATGCGAAGAGCGGATCTCTTGGTGGTGCTCTACAAGCAATTGGCTATTCATCAGCATCCAATTCCGGGCGGACGGCGAGTAACGCGGGCAGGCGTGGTGCCGGTTCGGACGGCTGTCGGCAGTACAAACCTTGAAAGCAAACTCCTCCAGACCGACGGTAAGACCGGGGAGGGGCTGGAAACGGGTACCGGCCTTGGCGACAACGGCAATCTTGGAGGTAGGGCCCTGGAGGTCACGAGAAGCGACCTTGACACCTTCGGTGGTGTAGGTATCGAAGGCACCGGAGGTCGAGAGCGCCCGGCGCTGCACGGCCTGCTGGGCGATGCGCGAAGACTGGCGAGCCACCCGAGAGGTAAACATGGTTGGTGTGTTTGTGTAAAAGGTCGACAGACAGAAATCGGATCGGGTCCGGTGGGATTGAGCGGAGACTGAGATCGGGTCGAGAAGGACGGCGAATGAAGGATGGGGGTCACAAGAGAATTCCCTGGTCGATATTCTACAACTGGAGGCGATACAGAGGGTTATTGGCAACAAATTAGCATGGGTTCCGTATGATTTTCGGCCGCACCCTCGTCTCTTAGCAGGTCATGTGACCTGTAATAGCCAATGCATCCAGTCAGCTTTCAGCGAAAACCAATCAAGTTTTTTCTCACTCCCAGTCCCTGCCGGTTCCATTTCACAGAGCCCCAAAGCCGAGCCCAAATGTACCCGAAGTTGCAAGTGGCACCAGCTGTAATTTTGGGAAAGCGGGGCTGTCAAGCAACAAGGATTTAAGTTTCAATGCTTTTCAGTTTCCGTCAATGATGAGAGCAAAACATTTGAACAGCGCGGCCTGAATCAATGCGCTTGAATCCATGTGTGCCTGACTCGCTTGCAGTTTTGAAGCCAGTTCCACTTTAAGACTAACACCGAGTCCTTACAGGTGGCGAGATCAGGCTGTCGAAGTGCCAGGAGTTTGCCAACAGATTCCGCTAAAGTATGGATGGAAACTCAGTGCAACCATGAATTGACTAGGATTGAATTTGGTGTGGGTTTGTGTCGCAAAGAAATTTATTCTGCCGATTATTTTTGGCTTCAACTGTACAAGCAGGCTTGGAGATATTTAATAACCGCCATCATCTTCAATAAATTTGCATTGCGCATCAATCGTCACTTGACTTAACGCCCCTTGGAGTTCCTGTCTCCCACTCTATGAATTCTAGATAGCATATCAAGCTCTAGAGATAGTGAGAGATCTCTAGGCGCTCCTTGACCGCCTACTGTCTGCGACAAAATCCCGACTGACGTCTGTTCATCTTCCGCCACCCCGCGATCGCAACCCTCTTTTACGTGCCACAAAATCGACGGACAGCCGCCACCATGAAAGTGGTATGTTCACTCAAATCTAAACTATGCTATATTTTATATATATACTAATAGAATCGTTGTCACGTAGACTAAACATACCGCCGAGCTCTGCACATTGCTTGTGCGTGACGTATTTGGCGAACTACCGTCGGTATGTTTCCTATTATACGCATGCAAAGCTACCGCTTTGCACTATTGATATATGCGACAACAGAAAAAACTAATGAGACACAACCTTAGCGCATACTTTCCGGTCTCTTCACCAGAGGACCATCGACTTCTAGCCAGCTGGGCCAATTCATCAATCTCAACCCTCGCCATCTTCGCCATGGTCTCGCCGTTCTCGTTCAGCAGAGTCTCATCTACCATCACACCAACTCTCTCAACAATCAAACCATATATGAAGCCAACCCCGACTCCGCGTATAACCTCCTTCGCATGGGAAAGTTCATCGACATTGTTGGAAGCGAGTATGGGCCAGGCGAACAAGAAATCATCCAAACTCTGGCAGTGTTAGGTCACGCCAAAGTGGGAGATTTAGCACAAGCCTATAACGCTAAAACCAAGGCTCGGGCTGAGAGACGGGCTGAAGAAGCTGCTTTCAGTTTAGATACTGAGTCTTCGGACCCCACCTTGAACGGAACATCAATTGCTGGCGGAGAAGATGACAAATGGTCCTCTCGTCCCGCTGGTGAAACCGTCATCAAGAACACCTGGCACCTACACGAATTGCTCGCCCAGATGATCCAAGCTGAACTTCTCGACGTACTTGGGCCTGGATCTATGCGCAAACTCCATGATGTCTACGACGAAATCGAACAAAACACCCAACGCCGTATTAAAGATGCTCCAGCAAAGATCCGCCATGACTCTCATCTTGAAATGGTCAAGGAATTCAGGGAAGCCAGAGCTGCCACAAAGAAATTAAAGAGAGATTTGGACAACGGTATCATTGCATCCAAGCGGAGGAAGCTGAACGACGGCAGTGGAGACTCAGCGGAAAATGAGTTCGAAGGACGCCAACTGGCTTCCAACACAGTTATCCGTATTAACTACGAGCGATTGTTGGTGGATCTACGCAATGAACGTCTCGCCAGATATGCTGCTGATGTCATTGGAGAGACTACTGGCCAAGTCTTTGGTACAGTTTTAAGACTATTGACCAAAGGACTGCCCCGGTGTCGGTTAGATCCACGTGTCGACGCTGCTGCTGTTATAGATGACGAATTTTCTGGTCCTCCTAAGCAGGTCACGACTCTCGAAATTCTTGACCAGCTTAACTCTTCAGTCAATGTGCATCTTGGAATCGGTAAGACCGACAAGACCAAAATCGATAAAGAGGCAGCGGAAAAGATCCGTCTTTCTGCTGTTGACACTGAAGATGAAGCCGACTCTGATGCTGAGAACCCATCGGGTTTCAGTAGACCCAAGCCACAGCAGCCTATCATCATGGACATCGACTCTGATGATGAACCTGCTGTTCAAACCAACGGTGACGGACACAGTGAAGTGAAGGAAGAGTCCTCTGGTGACGGGAGAACAACCATGCTACGGCAACATCTTCTTCTCCTTTCGGAACACAAGTACCGTTTCGTGCGTCACTGTGGTCACCAAGGTCGTGGCCAATGGACCATTGACTTCGAGATGCTCATGAATACACTGCGTCAGGTTGAGCTTGATGCCATCATTTCTCAATCTTTTGGTCGCCATGGGCTTCGGTTGACTCGGATTCTCCAACAGAAGGGCCGCCTAGACGAAAAGACATTGGCCTCACTCGCGCTTATGAAAAAGCAGGCCGTCCAGAACAAAATTCTAGAATTACAACAGGGCGGCTTTGTTGAAATTCAAGAAGTTCCTCGCGACAACAACCGCATGGCTAATCGGACCATGTTCTTCTGGTTCTGCGACCCAGACACAACTAAGAAGGCTGTGTCAGAGAACCTCCAGAAGATGACACTGCGAACATTGGAAAGACTAGTTCATGAAAGATTGCTTGAACATGATTTGTTGGAGTACATGAACCGTTCTGATGTTCGCGGTAATGAGCATGAGTCGACAGAGGAGAATGTCATCATGAGATACACCAAGTTCCTGGATATCCAAGATAATCTTCTTGGAGAGGCTATGCGTCTGGATGACATGACAGCCTTATTCACGGAGTACTAATGCATCTCATCTGTATTCAAGGGCTGAAGACATTGGTTTAGACAAAAACCTGGTGTTGTATGGGATGTCCACATTGGACGCGAAATATATTATGGGTTGGTTGAATTCATTTCATGTTGATCGTAAGCATTTTTAATACCAATTATATATCATTTCACGAGAAGGCAACCAATTGCTAAATTTACCTATGAACATTATGTGAGACGACATTCACTGACTTACAGCTTCACCGCCTTTCCTTTTTAGGATAGAAAAAGCTACCTATACTCAGGCACTCGGTCGATGATGTCCACTACTAGGAATCCAAATTGAATGTTGTATGTGATTGGCTCGATAAGGTGCAACATGGGTTTAGATAGTAGAGGGGTTGTTTCCTAACTTGGACAATACGGAATGGTAGCACACGCAAATTTTGAGCACCTGTTTGGAGATTCAATCGTTGTTATGAGGTGAGCGACAGGCAGAGTTATGACAGTATGACAGAAGATCTCATACATAAGTGTCTACAATCAACTTTAGACTATAATAAACCGTCAATTCAAAGCCGCCGCCAAAGCTCCGAAACATTTTATAAGCGGAATCCTCTTTCCAAGCTATTTTTCAATCCCGCAGCCGCAATAACCTAGACTAGCCCAGAAAATCGCATGTAAAAAAGACCCCACTTTAAACCAACAGTGACCTCAGGAAGCCAATCCTGTCTTGTCTGTGTCAAATCGATCGAATAATTATCGTTGCGTCTAACGTTTGGCTTTATCTTCGGTATTCGCCCGCCGCTGCTACTGCTTAAGCTGTAACATTTACATTGTCTGGCTATTTCGTGCTTGCGCCAATTCCTTTAGAGATTTGTCTTAGTGGTGAGTTGTGAGCGAATTTGTTTTCTTTTTCTCTTTTCTTCACGTTTTCTTCGTTGTGCTTGCATTGTTTGGTTTTCTTGCTCTAACGTCCTGTTTGCTAGTTCTTCGTTATTTTTCGAGTTTTTTTTGTGATACCCTCATTTTAACATCAACCAAAATGTCTCCTGCTGTTGGTGGCTCCCACAAGGAGTCTAATGTCGCCCGTCTCCTGGGCTCCGGTATGTCATATCACCAACCATTCATCTGCATCCTCAATGGGTCGTCTCGATAGAGAAACTGGGATATCTTTGTCTTGTGGCGCAAGTGCTAACATTTTCTCGCATTCTAGGTTCTGCCGGTATTGCTGAACTGATGATGTTCCACCCCGTATGTCAAATCTAGTTCGCCGCCAGTTGATGCGCCATCCTACGATATTGCAAGCGCATGGGCTATGCAAGACGTCGCACGTGCTAACCAATCATTGTATGCAGGTCGACACCATCGCCAAGCGTCTCATGAGCAACCAAGGAAAGATTGTCAACGCTTCTGAGCTCAACAAGGTCATTTTCAAGCAGACTGCCAATGCCGGTCTCAGCACCAAGTTCTTCTCTCTCTTCCCCGGTCTCGGTTACGCCGCCGGTTACAAGGTATGTCTTTGCCACATCCGTAACCTTAATGGTGACGTGCTTGGTGCTAATAAAGAACTTTGTGTCACAGATCCTTCAGCGTATCTACAAGTACGGTGGTCAGCCTATTGCTCGTGACTACCTCACCGTTCACTACGGCAAAGACTTCGAGTCTGCCTTCGGCAAGAAGACTGGCAAGGCCGTCCTTCACTCCACTGCCGGCAGTCTAATCGGTATTGGTGAGATCGTTCTCCTGCCTCTTGACGTTCTCAAGATCAAGCGCCAGACAAACCCCGAGGCTTTCCGTGGTCGTGGTGTTTTGGCTATTATCAAGGATGAGGGTTTCAACTTGTACCGTGGCTGGGGCTGGACTGCTGCCCGTAACGCTCCCGGTTCCTTTGCCCTGTTCGGTGGTTCCGCTTTCACCAAGGAGTACCTCTTTGGTCTGAGCGACTACAACAAGGCCTCTTGGTTCCAGAACTTTGTTGCTTCTATCGGTGGTGCTACCGCCTCTCTGGTTGTCTCTGCCCCTCTTGATGTCATCAAGACTCGCATCCAGAACCGCAACTTCGAGAACCCCGAGAGCGGTTTCAAGATTCTGACTAACATGGCTCGTCACGAGGGCTTCGGTTCCTTCTTCAAGGGCCTTGTTCCCAAGCTGCTGATGACTGGTCCCAAGCTGGTCTTCTCCTTCTGGTTGGCGCAGACTTTGATTCCCGCCTTTGACCGTGTCCTTACCAAGTAAATTTGCGGTAACGGGTGGCTGCTTACTCCGCGCTAAAGATGCGTCCGGATTATCGTTACAGGGCGCATCCAGTGTAGCTTGTGTACCCGGTGGTAGCGCCGAACAGTGTGTGATGAGTGACGCCAAATCTACAAGGCATGACACTACAGGACTTTTTGATGGTATAAAAAGGTCATGACACTCGTACAAGCGCCTACGGCGTTAATATGGATGCTGTGACGGGACGAACCAAAAATGGCGTTGGCTTGCGTTTTCGTGCTTTTTCTTTCTATTCTTTGGGCTCCCTCGGTGGGTCTGTTTTGTTTTACTAGATAATTTGTCTGTTTTTGTGTTTGTTAAAGCTGAGTTCTCATATTTTTATTAAAGTCTTTGCTTGAAAGTGACATCATGTTATTTCGAGATGTCAGGGTTTTGTCTGTATGTAACCCTAGTGGTTGCCAGAGGTTCAAGAACTAGGATCAATAGAGATTGGTGTTATATTTTGTTTTGACACTCTTTAGTGGCAAACTATGAAAACACTAAGAGTTACTTCCGTTGATACATTTCCTAGATACCAGGTACATGCGGTCATGTCTTAAACACTGCCAAATATATGCATTTGTAGAGTATGCACATGTAGATATACAAATGTATGGACATGCATACATGTATCTTGAGTCGTCATGGCCCAGATTTGCACTTTGTAGTCGTAGGCTGGTTAAAGCTTGGCGCGTCGCCATGGCAACGATAACACATCGATTAATCAGGGCCCTTGGACACAGAGCAGGGTGTCACATCAACCATGAGCCAATAGGTTAATCAGGAACGGGATCCATGATATCGAAGTAACGGACAACAATTATGACAACACACCATGTCTACCAATGACTGTGATTCATGAATTGAGTAGAAACGAGTGCGGGGCTGGTGACGGCATTTTGTGATATCTTCTATTTACTTTTGGTGGGGTTGACTTGGAAGGGTCATGGACCTAACAACTGTGGACGAGATTGGCAATGGTGGGATATGGTTTACATGCATATTTGTATATATTCACCTTCATGATATGTCCATTAACATCAATGGGACGTAGTCTGTATTCTAGATCCCGACGGTTGAAACTTTGTCAGTGTCACAGTATATGTTGTGCCATACAGGACTAGATTTGTTTGGAGTGATCTAACGGGAACCCTTTTTGTGATCGTGTTAGTGGGAGTCTTGCTAGTTTTTGCCTAAAATGGATATCATCTTTGGTTGTTCTGCCTAAGGAATTATCGTCTCACAGGCGTAAATCTAGATGTATGAGGAAATAATAATCGTTGTATCTAGCCATAAACCAGCAAAATGGAAGTAACAATTAGGGAACGCAGTTGCACGTTAAAAGTTGGGGAAGCAAAGGGAGCGAACCCTATGTTATGATTCTCTCTCATTCTTAACAACGAGAACCAAATCACCCTCCCTTGAATTCAAAGGCGACGGTTTTGTCTTCTCCATTTCAGCTCCTATCGTTCATTATTTACGGAATCATCACCTCCCATTCGACGATCGCCCTGTCACCTTTACCAACTCACAGATTATCTGTTTTCTATCGAGAGACCAAACACTACTACCTGTAAGTATCACTCACTGGAGCCGAAATGTCAAATAGAACTTTCGAACCCCAGAGCCGTCCATCTTCTCGGTGCAACAGATTGATTTGCACAACTTATACTAACTTGACTATTCAGAACCACATCTTAGAATCACTACTGTCTTCGGACAGGCCTGTCTAGCCTTGACTGGCGTTTCCGATATCCCCACGCCACTCATCGCCTTGTAGACACAATGGCCCCCTCGGCTGACGTCAAATCGTCGCCCGCTAGGGAATTGCTTCGACACAAACGATCGGCCAATTTTGAGGCCAATGGAAACGGTCGAGTGCTCGTCCCGATGTAAGTTGTTACGCCAAAGGCGATTAATCCCTGACCATGATAACTTTGCACCCCGGTCCGTGCTGGTCCTTAGTGTTGTTGTGGTTTGTTGTTGTTGGCGGTACCTGGCTTGAGCTCGACCTTGGATTGGATGGACGAAGAGCGTCTTGCATGCAGGAAGTTTGGCACGCCCATCTTGCAAGAAAAAAACCTTATACATATCCCTCCACCCCCCTCGCTCGCATCCCAAGCAGTGGCTCAAGTTCGTTTGCCTGTACCGACATATTCACACTGCACAACCGCATATCGCGTATCTTACATCGCGGGGATTATTGACATTCCACTCGACACTACACTATACTCTTTACTAGGCGCCAACGCTAATTATACTCCTTTTCCGTCAACAACAGGTGGGACAGTTCTGATCCCGAACGAGCACCTCCGCCCCTCCCTCTCAATCCCCAGACTCCCGCTATGAATTCTCGGCCAGGCATTTCGAGTGCGATACAGTCGGCTCATCTTGCACTTTCAGAGAAGGCCCGCGAGTCTAACATGCCAGGCCCCTCGCCGCTCTCCCGCCGGGCCGATATGCCCGAGAACCAGTATCCCAACGCTCCCCGCCCGCTTCCAATTCCTGGTCAACAGAGCGCCCATCGCCGCCTCCAGTCTCTCCAGCCCAGTGTGCGCGATCGCAGTTTGTTCCTCGAGGGCATGCCACCAAAATCACCCGAAAAGAACTCGGCCAACTCCCTCCGGCCTGTCACTCCAACCGCCAACAATGCCACGTCTTCAGTGGGCGCCGGTTCCCCAGACAAAGATCACTACCCCGTTCCCGGTCCCAGCTTGACGCCTATTATCCGACCTGTGGCCCGCCGCACGCATCAGAGTATCCTTGGCGACGGCACCCCTCCCCAGTCTGCCACCATGATGGCCCTTACCAACCAACCTGGTTCCCGTGATCAAGATGTCTCCGGGATTCCTCCTCTAGGCGCTACTCCCAGCTATATCTCAGACTCAGACTCTTTTGTTGCCTCAGAACGACCATTACCCAATCCTGACATGGGTGTCCACGATTCTTCGCGCATTTCTTCCGCCCCCCCTGGACCCGGCTCGGCAACAGGCTTCCCGGAGCAAGACACCCCCAAGGCCCGGTTTTCGGAAGGTGCCCGCCGCGATAGTGACGCTGCAGTATTTGGAAAGGAGGCCCCCGGCCCTGGAATCTCATACACCGAGCTTGGCGAACAGATCATGAACCTCACCAGAATTGCTTCGGCCCTCCAGCGGGATATGTCAGCCCTCACACGCCGCAGTAGAGACAACGCTGCTGATTTGTTGAGCTTGAAACAAGCTACTAATGCACGCGACGAAGACATTCGCAAAGGTCTCCGCAATCTAATCGAAAACGTCGACGAGGTCCGCCGCGCCGGCCATAGTACCAAAGACGCCCTGGCTGGCGCCGCTGGTATCCTCGACTCCCGGTCTTTCTCAGGCCAGTCACCACCCAGTAAGGATGGATCCCGTGCCTTTACGCTGCCGCGCATCCCTACGCCCAATAGTTTTGCCACCTCTTTCGACCGCGAGTCCATCAGCACACCGTCTCTATATGGTGGTCAAGATCCTCATGTGGTCGGTTTGCTGGAGCGGATCGTGCGGGAGATGAGCACCCGTGAGGGATTTGAGATGGTCATGGGCCGTTTAACTGAGATTGCCGAGAAGGTCCATGGCTTCCCATCAGCGCACAAGATCAACGAACTTATCGACCAATTGCGATCATCTCGCCCCGACCTTAGCCTTCGTTCAATGAAGCCAGCCAGTGAATCGGGTAGTGTCAGATCCCGGGTCATGAGCTTCGAAGGCTCACATGTCCCTTCCTCGTCCAAGACTTCCCAGCCAGACCAACATGGTACCTTCAGCGATTCTATTTCCGACTCGGGCGTTAGACCACAATCTGCCGGGACTGCTGCTGTTGTCACCGATGACGTCTTGAAAGTCATTTATTCAGTCAAGGACAGTGTTGCTCAGGGTGGTGGGTTGACAGCCGAGGTGAAGGCACTTGTCCGGGAACTCCGTGGTGAGATCCTTGGTATGGGCCGCGAGCTCGGTCACCGTTTAGAAGAGCTTGAGGCTCGGGGTCTTCAAACTTCTGACCCAGAAGCCCATTCACGAGAAACGGCGCGTATTATTCAAGAGAGCCTGGATGACTTCAAAACTTCTGTCGATGAGGTTGTTCGTGATTCCCATAGGCCGATATCATCGGTGTCTCATGACGGCCCTATCGATTACCAGGAGATTTACAATGCCATGCGCACTGCTCTCAAGGATAACGCCAAAGCTATTCCAACTCTAACTCAACAAGATGTCATTTCTGCAGTCAAGGATGCCTGGGAGAATTATAAGCCTGAGATTGAGATTCAACAGTACGGCCTTGAGCCTGAACAGATTCTCGCTTGTCTTAAGGAAGGCCTTCAGTCTCATGGTGGTGTTGCGTCTGCCGCCGGTGGTATTACACAAGCCGAGGTGTACCAGGCGGTGACAGATGCCCTTGAGCGCTTCAATCCTCCTCCACGCATCGAAGGCGCAGCTGCTTCCCTTTCACGTAACGAGATCCTAGGTGCTGTCCGTGAGTGTTTAGAAGAGTTCGAGTTTCCAGTTGCTCCCGGTGCTCCCATGCTCGGTGTCAGTGATGTGGCCCGTGAAGAGATCTCACATGCTGTTCGTGAGGGTCTACGTGATGCTAAGATCCCATCTGCTTCCAACGCCGTTGCCGCCGGTGAATGGGCACCCAATAATGACGAAGTCATGGACAAGCTTGCTGAAATTGTCACGATGCTACGCTCCGAGTTCAGCACTATCTCCTTGGAGGCCAAACAAAAGAACACTACCCCCAACCGTGACACTGAGGCCATTATCGATTCCACCCGCAACGGCCTTGACAATCTTCGTCTTGATATCGAGTCTTACATTGAGCGCCTTAATATTTCCGTGGCTACCGCCAATAGTGGCACTTCTTCTGGCGCTTCCGACTTGTCTGATATGGGTCCCGCCATCAACAGCCTTTCCCGCTCTCTCGACACTTTCCGTGATGAGGTCAATCACATGCTTCAAAGCCAGACTGAATCCCTTCGAGAGTCTGTCAATATGTCTTTGGTACCTGCTTCTAATGCTTCCCCCATGCTTCCTACTGGCACTAAGGAGTTACTTGAGACTATTCGCGACGGCGTCGAAACGGTCCGTGTGGAGCTTAGGCGCCCTCTTCCCGGAACTACCGAAGTACTTGATGCCCTTCATGAAGGTTTTGGTGACCTCCATCGTAATATCGACCGCATGCGCAACAAACCGGCTGACCTGACTGCTAATGATGAGATTCTTGATGCTCTCAACAAGGGTCTTAATATGGTCCGGGCCGAGATCAGCGATTTGCGTCATCTCAATAACCGTGCTATGGTATCTTCTGCTCGCAGCGTACATTCTGAAGCTGGCGATGCCCCTAAGAATGAGGACCTTCACCATCTTGAGTTACTTTTGACTCAGGTTCATGCCCGTCTCGACAAGATGCCAGAAGACATTCCCCAGGGTGCCGGTGTTCCCAATGGTGTTGCCCGCGCAGATGACATTCGCCATCTTGAGCTTCTCATGGCCGAGCTCCGTACCAAGATTGACGAGTTAACTGAGGCCACTGTCAATGCTCCCGTTCCCGATCCACAGGAGATTCCGCTGCCCGATGATGGTGTTCGTCAGGAGGATATCCAGAACTTGGAGTTCATGGTGTCTCAGCTCCATGAAAAGTTTGAGCGTTTAGGTCAAAGTCAGGGCGTTGATGTACCCGTTGCCTCTCGTTCCGTGCCCACAGAATCTGCTGTCGTCCTTAGTGAGGATCTCGTCAAGACCAAAGATATCAAAAACCTTGAGAACCTTATTACCCAGCTCCACGACAAGGTTGAGACCACTCCTGCGCCTGTGCCTGTCCCAGCCACTGCCCCGGTTGATGTTCCTGCCCCCGCTATGTCTGCCGAAGATGTGTCTCGTATTCTCTCGACTATGGATACCCTGAAGGAGACAGTTGAGGCCATGGCTGCTCGTCCTGAAGCCACCACCGAGGCTAAAGATGTCGATACTGAGGCCCCCGCTTCCACGCCTGGCATCACCCGTGATGATTTTGAGACTGTTGAGACTATTTTACGCAATACCAAGGCCAGCATCGATGAGTTGGTCTCTGGTGATCGCTCGGTCCACAAGGAACATGTCGACCATTTGGAAATGCTTCTTCTTGAGACCCGCCAGTCTTTGTCTTCTCTCACCTCGCAGATTGAGTCCGTCAGTCGTCGTGACGACATTTACACTCTTCAAGCTCTGATTAGCCAGATGTCTGCTCGCCATGATCAAGCCATTATTGCCAGTGGTGCCGCCGCTGCTGCTGCCGCTGCCGGTGATGGTACATCTGCCGCTCCCGCTGAAGCTCCCGCTTTCCATATGCCACAATTCCCTATGGCACAGACTGCTTCCGGTGAAGACATTGCTAATCTGAGCAACAGCCTTAGAACTAGCATGAGTGTGCTTGCCGAGTCACATTCCATGTCCGTGGCTAACCGACAGACGGAGATGGCGACCCAGGCTAAGAATTTTGCCGACGTCAAGACATTAGTCGAAGAGTTCCGCGGTGTGATGGCGATGAAGTTGGAGGACGGTTTCACTGTGGTTGATAGCATCAGTACTGCTCTTGAGACTGTTGCTGGCATTACAACCAAAAACGAAGACATTGCTGAGGTTCTCGGGGCGTTTGTCGATTCTGCTAAGATTGAGTTTGAGGAGACTCGTGCGTCTATTGTTGGTGCTAAGCTGGACTCGGAGGAGAAGTTGCAGGCCCTTTCTGATAGCTGGATGGCCAAGTTGGAGCTCATCGGTGAGACTCTTGGTGCCCCCTCAGATGCTGAACATTCTGTCACTGCTCGTCTCGCCACTATTATGGAGCGCAGCGACGAGGATCGCGCCCAGGATGCCACCCGCCACACCGAAATTACCGAGGCCATTGCCGGTGTCAAGGAGCCTGTCGCCGAACTTCAACCGATTATTGCTGTTGCAATGAAGGAGGTTCTTGACAAGGTTTCGGAGCACTTTGATCACTCCACCAAGACTGCTGAGTCTGCCCAGAGCCGCATGGATGAAATCTTCAATAAGCCCTTCCCTGATGCTTATGATGACGCCGCCCTTCAAGCCAAGATGGAGACAATTGCTGCTTCCCATCAGGATTCTCTGACCAAGCTATCTGTTCTTGTTGAAGAGGAGTCTGGTGCGCTTCCTAAGCTCGCCGCTGTTCATGAGCTTGGCACTGAGACTCACAAGCGCCTGGACGTTGTTACTGTCCAATGTGAAGACCTCCGCGAGCAAGTCAACAAGATTGTTTCCGAAGCCTCTGAGATCAAGGCTGCCGTCGGTACTGTTTCTGACAATGGACTGTTGTATCAAGACAAGTTGGAGCAGGTTAACACTGGTTTACAGGAGAAGTTGGAAGCTCTTGCTAAACTTGATAAGTTGGAGAGCCTGGAAACTGGTGTCACTGAAAAGCTTACTGGTTTTGAGGCTGTTCTGGGGGAGAAGCTCGCTGGCATGGATACTACTTTGGGTGACCGCTTGACTGCTATGGATACGGCTGCTTCTGAGCGCAACACGGAGATTGGCAAGACTGTGTCTGACAAACTGGATGAGATGTCGACGATGCTTACTGCTGATGTTTCTGGCAAGCTCGCCGAGGCCGCTGAGAAGATTACCTCTGTCGATGAGAAGCTTGCTACTTTGGAAACGGCTGTTACCGAAAAGATGACCACTGTCGATACTTCAGTCACTGAGAATTTCGCCACTATGCACTCCAAGATTACCGAGAATCTCACTGCCGCCGATACTGCTATTTCTGAAAACTTTGCTACTCTGAACGCCCAGGTCACTGAAAAGCTTACTGGCATTGAGACGTCGTTGGCCCCTGTTTCTGGTATTCCGGATACTCTTACTGGAGTGACCGAGAAGCTTGGGGGTATTGATGACAAGCTGGACACTGTTGGTACTGGGGTTACTGACAAGCTAACTGTCTTTGAGGCTTCTATGACTGAGCAGTTTGCGACTATGGATAAACAACTTGACGAGAAGCTCGCCGGTTTCGACACTGGACTTACTGAGAAACTTGTTGGCATGGATGATTCTCTTGCTGGGAAGATTACTACTCTTGGTACCGATGTCACTGGCAAGATCGACAAGCTCGTTGAGAGCGATGTTGCTGCTACTGCCCAGCTTACTGCTCTTGTGTCTCACTCTGAGAGCACCAAGGAGTCTCTTGCCAAGTTATCTACTCTGGATGAGGTTCACCAGCAGGTTATGAAAACTGCGGCCGATATTTCAAGTTTCCTTACAGCCCAGACCCAGCATATGAGTGAAGAAACCGCGAAAGCTCAGAAGTCGCTGGAAGAGGCCAATGCTTCGTTGACTCAGCGCACAACGGAGAAGGAGGTTGTCGAAGCTACTATTGCTGCTCTTCGTGAGGAAGAGACTCGCCTTCGGGAGTCTGTCATCGCGCTCCGTGCCGACCAGGAACTCATGCAGCGCCAACGCACTAAACTGGCTTCTGATGTCTCGTCTTTGGAGACTGCTCTAGGTCTGCGTCGTGATGAACTTCAAGCGATGGAGGAGCGTGCGGAGGGTCTCGAACGCCGTATTATGGAGGGTGTGATGAACCACTCCCGTGTGCTTCTTATGGCCAAGAACGGTCGGCCTAGCAAGAATTCGAATAGCGACGCCATGAACCGCAAGCGTGTTAAGGGCGGCAAGGCTAGTGATGCGGACGCTTCGATGCTTTTAGATGAGGTTCCTCCGGCTGTTCAGATTGCTCTTTCTTCCCGCCGTCGTGGTGGACCCCCATCTTCTTCCAAGAGTGGTGAGACTAGCCGTCGCATCGCTTCTTTGGGACAGATGCCTGGTGCCACGCCTTCCAGGGGTATGAAACGGAGTAGCAGTGTACGCACGAATGACAAGGGATCGCGCAAGGCCAGTTGGGCCGGGGCTATGAATGGTGGCAAGCGGAATGGCTCGTCGTCTGCTAAGGCCAAGTCGGCGGCCGCCGCTGTTGCTGGGGCCGGAGTTGCCGCTGTTGTAGCTGCTGCTGCTGAAGAAGAAGAAGAGGAAGAGTCGCAGGAGGAGTTGGAACTTGAAGAGGAGACTGATGATGATGATGGGCCGGAGGTAAACTCAACTATGGTGAAGAAGGATACTGCTCTGGAGGAAGAAGAAGAGGAAGAAGAAGAAGAAGAAGAAGAAGAAACAGAAGATGAAGATGAAGAAAAAGAAGAAGACGAAGAGGAGGAGGAAGAAGAAGATGAAGAGGAAGAAGATGGTGTTGAAGTTACCCAGGCGGTTGAAGAAGACGATAGCAACGATGACTTTGAGGAAGCCGAGGAGGAGCAGGATGAAGATGAAGAAGAAGATGAAGATGATGATGATGATGACGAGCCGGTAGAGGTTTCTATGGTGTCGGATCCAGATGATGATGAGGTTGAGGTGTCTAAGTAATGTGTTTCGTTTTGGTATCTTTTCTGGTTGGAGTTTGGTTCTCTTTTTTGTTTTATAATGGTTGGTCAAGAATATTGTTTTATTAATGTATTTTTCTTTTGGGCTTGGTAATTGATTTGATTTGTGACTGTAAACATATAAAACTACACTAATGTACATGAAGAATCTCTATCGGGATTCTTGGCTTATTCCTTCTTCTCGACACTGGCCTCAGCTTTCTCAAGATCGGCCTCAACTCCTTCGTCGACTTCTTCACAGTTGTCAGCTATTTGCGAATGTAAAGCATCGGTACTCTCTTTTCTCAACTGATCCATCTCAAGCAACTCCTTGGCCCTTTCCTCCGCAGTCACCACTGGCATATCCACATACTCCTCCTCTAGAGTCTTCCTCCACGGCGCCGACTTAGGAGCTCTCATGTGCATGTTAAATCTAGGCACCGTACTCTGCGGTCCCGTAATATACGTCCGCCCATTCATATACGGCTGCAAAACCTCAGGTATCTTCACCGCCCGCGTCTTAGGATCCCAATGTGTCTCTAAAATCGCCGCAATCATCCGAGGCACAGCAAGAGCCGTCCCGTTCACTGTCCACGGGTAAATCGTTTCACGCGCTTTCGAGGCTACCCGCGTGTTGAACCGACGGGTCTGGTAGTCCGTACACATGCTCGCTGAGGATATCTCACCCCATCCACCCTTGGTCTTGTTGATCTTCTGGCGAGACGGGAAAATAGCTTCCATGTCTACCTTGCGGAAGGCGGATGCACCAAGGTCGCTGGCGGGCATCTCGAGGACTCGGCAGTGCAGACCGAGGGAGCTGAAAATCTCGGTTTGGATGTCGAGGATTTCATTGAAGAGCGCGGTCGACGGTTCTCTGCCCGGGTGACTCCACCCGAATAACTCCACTTTGGTGAATTCGTGCACCCGGTAGAGACCACGGGTGTCAGCGCCGCGACCGCCCGCTTCAGCACGGTAGCAGCGGGAGATGGCGGCGTGGCGGAGGGGGAGATCGGTGGGGCGGATGGTTTGGCCGGCTAGGGAGCCGGCGAGGGGGATTTCAGCGGTGGCGGTGAGGATGCGGGTGGGTGAGTTGTCGCCTTTTTCTTTGACCAGTTGGTAGACTTGTTGTTCGTCATTTTGATCGCGTGGTTGGAACCCACACGACTGGCCGATGTAGTTGTAGACCATTGACGGGGCGGATACGGCGCTCCATTTGTGCAGGTTGGCAACGTATAGGGAGTAGTTGATTAGCGCTTGTTCAAGGAGGACTGCATCGCCGCGGAGGAAGTAGTGGCCCCATCCGGACGTTATAGCCGACGACTCAAAGTCGATGATTCTAAGTTCCTGGCCAATTTCCACATGGGAAGCCCTCTTGTTATTGAACTCCTTGGCCTCCTTCTCAGGCAGCTGGTTAATCCGGCCCAGAACCTTGGCTTCGCCGAGGGGAGTCAACGGGCTGGTATCATTGGGGATGAGACTAGCCATGCGCTGAATCTCATTAAGCAGGATTTTCTCCCGTTTAAGATTCTCCTGTAACGTATCCTGGGCCGCCTTGGCCTGCCGGAAAATAGTCTGATGTGTCTCCTCCGATGCAACCATCGGTTCCCCCGTCTGCGGA
Source organism: Huntiella moniliformis (assembly GCA_000712465.1). Classification (NCBI taxonomy): domain Eukaryota; kingdom Fungi; phylum Ascomycota; class Sordariomycetes; order Microascales; family Ceratocystidaceae; genus Huntiella; species Huntiella moniliformis. Next base: position 57,325 of record JMSH01000059.1, read on the forward strand.
TCCTTCAACCCCCTCAATTGGTTCTGCGCATCTTTAATAGCGTCTTCACTCTCCGCTACTCTCCTACGGAGAAACTGTTGCCGGGTTCGGAAATCCTCGCGAGAGTGCGCGAGGAAGGCGATTCCCTGGGGATATGCGCCGGCCTCATCGTAGTTACGGAGAAGACAGTTGGAGGAGACCTGTGGGGCATAGTTGATGATGTATTTCAGGTTGATGTTTGCCTTGTAGGGCGGTTTTTGCTCGGTGGGTTCGCTGGCTTTCTTCTCGGCGGCGGCAACGAGGGCTTCGACTGTGGGGTAGCCATTGAATTTGACACCGCGGATTTGCACGGTAGGGAGAACCCGCTGGGACCGGAGTATAGGCCGGGCTGATCTTATTAACGTCATTGGTAATATGGCGATATGACGACGGTAGTATGAACACACAGGTTGTCAGATGCTTGGTTGCACAAGATACTCAAAAATTTGGTGAATAAATTTTGTGGAGCTCGTCGCTTAGTCAGCTAGTATAAAGTGGAATGACGTCTGAGTGTGGGGACATTATCACGACACTTCAACGGTGTAGGTACCATGTAATCCATGTAACAAGTCTATATTCAACATAAAAAACTTCGTCCCATCGTAATATCGTAACAACCCCAATTTTAGCTAGTCAAATATGACCTAAGACATCTCCACATCACCATCACCCTCACCGTCACTCTCCTCGTCCTCCTCACTCCAATCCGACCCTTCCGAACTCGTCGTATCCGCCGGATCCTCCTGCTGTCCACCCGCCGCCTGAATCTTCTTCCTCTCCCACATCTTCTTCTTCGCCTCCTTCTCCTCTAACCGGACCCGTCTCGCCTCCAACAACGCCTCTCTATCAAACGGCACAATCCACTCAGCCGGCGGCATATCCAACTTTTCAAAAACGTAGATACTGGGCTGTTCGAAGATAGTAGCGCCACGGAGATTCTCGCCTACAATTTCCAATGGGTCAACAGGTCTTAAACCTACCCGCGATGTGGCTGAGGGGAGGGGCTGTCTGAGGAAGAATGCGAGCCGGGAGACGAGATCCTCGTGGGTCATACCGGCGACGGTATTCGCTGCGGGTGCTCCACCCATGGATACATCCTCGGTAGCACCCGTAGTCTTTTTATTCAGCTTGCGTAACGGGTCAAACTGTCTCATAGCCGCCGCCAGACCGTGAATAACAGGGCAATCATCCATAGTCTTCGTCTCCGCTCGAACCGCCTGAGGGACCAACTTCTCCTGCTCCCCCGCCGCCTCCGTAACATTCCACTCCCCCGGGAATATAGCCGGGGCAATCAACCATTCAATTTGCCACTCAATGCGTCTCCTCGCCTTAGTGAACCTCGTACCAGCGCCATCCTTCCCCTTACGAAGACCCGGCGGTGCCCTGAAGAACTGGATATCGAAATCCGCAAGCCGGTATTTCATCCCCTCTTCAGGACCACCGCGCTTCCCGCCCTTCTTAGGGAATTTGCCACGCTTCTCGGGAGAGTCCCCGGCGTATAACTCTTCCCGCTTAATCAAGCCCCGCTCCTCCAGTATCTTCTCTGTATTCTCACGCTCGCGGTCAAGGGAATAGAGGAAGTTATAGTCATGATCGATACCGGCGGCCGTACGCAATTTACTAGGCGGGACATAGGCGGTTTGGGAACGTTTCCCCGTGCACTCGGACCACTTCTTATGTTTCTCAACACAAGGTAAAGAGCAAGTAACGATGGTACAGCCAGGGCATTTATACTTTGGCTGGGAAATATGGCAGATGGAACATAACGAGGTCAAGAGCGGGTCGGCCATCGTTGGATATAGGGTCCGTGGTATCAACTATATTTGGTCGAGCTTATAAGAAAAACAAAATGTACACCACGTCGAAAAACAAGACAGTGGAGAATGAAAAGTGAAGGTGTCGTCGGGATAAAGTCGTACAAAGCTATATATGGGTCAACCGAAGTGTCAAAATTTTCCAGTTATGAGTACAATTTAACGATCGGTGTAGGAATCAGAATCTGCAGGAGCGGAAATGCTATATGCAACCCACTCAGTTTCTCGTTTGGGATTCGATTTTTCACAACAACTGGATATTCCACTTAGGATCCCGCTGACAAAGTAATAACTGTGGATATCAATCAGCAAGAACCCTTAGCGCAGAAAGAACAATCACCCCTAAGTTAACCCAAAAACCGATTAATGACATCATCACTTGAACATTTCACAAGACTGGAGAAAAAAAACTTTGGAAAATACATCAATAGATATCAACATTTTGCACTACGCCGTTCGCTCAAACTCAAAATACAAACAAACGTGCAGAAGAGAAAGGAAATAAATGACCAGAAAAATCGACAAAAGACAATAGGAAAATGAGGTGGTATAAACAAATCAAAAAGAACGAAAGAAAGTAAAAAGGAAAAAAAAAAAAGACTGAACAAAACAAACACAACATGGCATGCAAAGCTCATATCGCGACATTACCCCCAATTTGAAGGCCATACGCGAGTTCGGACAGAAGTGACGAGCAGAGTGAGCCAAAAGTCACTCCCGCCCTTCTAGAAGACAAGAACATCAAAACCGCAAACCAAGACCAGACCCAAAACACACGTGACAAAAACCCAAGACACAGAACACCAGAGAACCCAAGAACCCAGAAAAAGAAATCAGCACAGAGAGAAAACACACAAAGACAAGCAGCCGACCATATCACCACATCCAGCAGAAGCCTTTAGTGGGCCATCTTGCTGGCCTTGGGGCCCAGAGCGCTAATACGAGCACCAGATGATCTGTGGAGGAGAGTCTGCGCGGCGTGCTTACCGACGATGGGCTCGGCAGCCATGTAGTCGCTCTCGCTGTTGTTTCCTGGGAGGTCCTCGTCATCCTCGACGATCTTTGTGGGGATGTCATCACGCATAAGGTACTGCTGGGAGCTACGCTCAGGAGTAGTGGCCGATGAAATGTATGACATGGCAGTGCTGCTGCGGTTGGGGATCAAATCCGGAGTAGGGGGAATACTTGACGCACGTCCGGAGGGCTGGAGAAGGCTCTCGTCACCGTTCTCGGAAGTAACGGCAGAGTGGTGGCCATCCTCACTAGCAGACACTGACAAGCCGCTGACACGGCGGGGGTGGTGTGAGTGAGAGCTGTGGGAGCTGTGAGAGTGGTGCGAGTGACGCGAGTGCGAACGGAGACGCTCTTGTTCGGCAATCTCAGCATCTTGCGCCAATTGAAGACCCTCGACAGCAGCCTGGCACTGCTCGGCAATGTTGCGGATGATGTGCGCAATGGCGTCCGTCTTGTCCTTAAGGTGACGGTCGGCGACATCAATGAAGCTAGAAGCCGAGTAGCGCTTGCTGTTAATGCTGTTCAGCGAGTTCATGCTGTTAAGCGAAGCGGAGCTGTTAACGCTGGTGGGAGAAGAAACACTGCTGGGAGCAGGAGAGTTGGCCATCTCAGCGTTCTCATCCTCCTCAAAGCCAGCCTCAAGCTCTTGCAGGAGCTCATCGGGGCGAGTGAGGGTCTCAACAATGTGATCCATGTGGTGGCGCTGACCAGAGATCAAGCTGCGAAGGTGAAGGACAACACGTCTGGCCTCATCACGCTGGCGAGCAATGGTGACGTTAGTGTGCTGGAGAGCGGCAAGCTCCTTCTTGTTCCGCTTGCGCTCACGCTCGAGCTCCTCGGCAATCTCCTGCTGGAGAACAAGAGCCTCAAGAGCATCGTCACGCTGCTTCTCGGTGCCAGACAGGCGAACAGAGAGGCGAGAGTTGTCATCCTTCTGTTGGTCAAGGAGGGAAGCGAGACGACGGTTCTCACGCTTGTGGCCCTCAATCTTGACCTTGAGGTCCTGGGTCTCCTTGGTAAGAGTTTCAGCGAAGGCCTGGAACTTGAGGAACTGTTGCTTCCAGCTCTCGAGCTCCTCGACCAAGTAATTGTTACGCTTGGTGACCTTGCTAAGCTCCATGTCCATGCGACCCTTGAGGTTGATGAAGTCTTGCCAAGCCTCAAGAGCGTCACGGGAGTACTGGTTCTTCTCACGGACAATCTCGTTGAGGTGGCGCATCGAAACCTTGGTCATAAGAGGCTTCTTAACACTGCCACCGAAGACAGCCTTGATACCAGTGTTGCGACCCATCTTCTCGCAAACATGGTCCATGACGGTCATGATAGCGTCCTGGTTCCACCACTCAGGGTCCTGAATGGACTCGACATCTCCACGCATGACAATAATCTGACCGGCGGGAACAAGTCTGCCGTTTCCGTAAGCCGACCGCAGGTGAGCGGGCACACCGGAAGGAGTAACATCACCGTTGAGCGACTCGGTCAGGCGGTTGACAAACTTGTTGCGCTGGCCTCCGGTGAGGGCGGTAGGGGGAGAAGAAGTCAAAACGAAGTTCCGATCCAGGTCCACAACCAGGGCATCAGTGGGCGCAGTAAAGAGCGAACGACACTCAGCGGTGATACCCAGAATGTATGGGCCAGGCTCCTGAACCAGGTCCTTAGCGTGGCGAGCATGCACCACTGGCACGTAAAGACCAGACCACTCGTAGACACGCACGCAGAAACGGATGGTCTCAGCAGCCATGGTAAGCATAGCAGGGTAATGTGAGACGAAAATGATGCGGCGAGTGGGTGAAATAGCGGCCTCTACAACACCAACAATGTTGGGGATAGACAAGCAAGTGAACAAGGGCCACATAGCAAAGTTCTGGAAGCCAGTGGGTGATGAAGGGAACTGGTAGCACAGGGCATAGTCCTTCATGTCAATTCTGACCAGATCGTTCAATCTGGGCGCAGGGAAACTAAGAATGCGCGAAACCTCCTCAGCATGGAACAGGTTGGTAGCCTTGTTCCAGTGAATCCACATACCACGCAAGTAATCACCCAGCAAATTGTATAGGGGATACCGCGACAAGAATGACAAGCAGTAAGGAATCCAGTAGATTTCTGAAGTTTCCTCAAAGTAGTCAGGTTCTGTCCGCTTGCGCAGGTCTCGGATGGTCTCGGCGCGCTTCTCGTCAGCCCTTGACCACACTCTCAAGCAAATACCATAGAGAGTGTGAGAAGAATCCTGTTGCAGGACGAATGAGTGGTGAACACAGTGTGGCTGTTTGGGGCCAGTGCAAATTTCAACATCATGTGGGAAGCAAGCCTGTGAAAATAATGGTCAGTGATTGGTCAATCTATTATTCAGAGTGCGGCTAAAAGCGCGAATTAGGAAACTTACACGCATAGCAGCATGGAGAGCGCGGGCAATTTCATTGTCTTGCTCCAGGCGAGGGGAGCTACCAAGAATCTCAGGAAGCCAAAATTGGCCAACTGCACCCTTCATGTGACCGATCTTTCCCTGGGGTGGAGGAGGAGCCTTGACCCATTGTGATGGCTCACGGCCAACACCGCAAACCATGTAGGCATGAGTAAGTGTCTTGGGTGTTCTTTGTGCGGGTTTTTGGCTGACGGTAGACGCAATAGGTTGGGTAATGCGTGAATGAAGTGACGAGGTGCGACTGGGAATAACAAGACTGTTATCACCACCCTGATCGCGGGTCATGGGACGACCTTCGCGCTCGCCGGTACGGGGCCGGCTGAAAGACGCGTGAGTGCTGAGAGAAGGAGCCATTTTGGCTAGTTTGTGCGGACGCGGTTAACAGTAGAGCTGGAAACTACGTTTGGTGATAACCGGATATGGTCCAGTGGCGCAGACTTTGATTGATAGTCTACGGCAGTTGCAATGACACAGCTAGCTGTGTACTGAATAAGATGATGTGAGAAATAAGCTCGACTTGTTGGGATATAGGAGAAAAACGAATGACGGCCAGCCCAAGGCACGAAAACAAATAATTTAGCTAATAATATCAGGCAATAAAGAATCGTGGTTTAGCAGTCAAGCAAACCGAGCGAGGCGAGAGTAGAGTGATGACAAAATATAGCGTAATAGGTGAGAGAATCGAAATATGGCGAGTATATTAATGCCGTGATGAGGTTGACTTCAGACGGCGAAAGGCTGAACGGTTGTCGGTGTTTTGGTGGAAAAGGAATGTGGGACCCGGAGAGGAAAGGACGCGAGCAACGAGGAAGCAGTTGCAAGCAAGATGCGGAGATTGTGAAAAGCAGAGACGCGATTCACTGTTATGACTGCGCTGTTTAGCAATGAACAGCAACAACTCCGAATGGCAGACGACCAGGCAAAGTCAGAATAACTGCTGCTATTGCTCTTATTATGGAGGTGGGGGAAGAAGAGGAAAATGGAAAGACGGGTCGACAACGGAAAGGACGGGAAGAAAAGTAAATTCAAAAGAAGAAAGTGCTGGGGAAGCAGCGCATGAAATGAGGCAAGCACAGAGACAACACTGAGCAGGAGCACGAAGGGGACATGGGAAAGGTACTCTCCGGGGGTCATCCCCCCTGTTCTACCAGGGAGCGTATAAGCGGCGGCAGGTACGCATACATACTGCACATAAGTCTGTATATTGTCATGACGATAAAACCATTTATTTTAGAGGTTGAACTAAACGACAAGTTTGTTTGAGTGTGTAGGGACCTGGTTGATTGTGAAAAATAAAGGTTACGGATAACAGAGCTAGAGTGATGATATGGGGGCGACATTCAAGGCATTTCTAGTGTTGTCTATTGTTTGAAGACTGAGATGGGGCGACAAAGAAGCATTCGGTAGTCCCGTACTTCAAATGTTGCCAAAGAAGTAAGTAGATACGTACACACATATACATACATATGCATGTCTTTCTATCTCTCTATATGTATGTGTACAGTTAGAATTCCGCAGATGTGTGTTACTGATAAGACTATCACGAAGAGTCAGATCATCACATTCTTGCCGGTGGTAAGTCGAGAAAGAAAACGCAAATTCGGCAAGTAAACTAGCAATCGCAAAACAAAAAGAGGAATGTTGTGAGGGATACAGTGGGGTGGAGACGATTCAATTGTTAGACAAGCTAAGGCCAGGCGACCACAAGGTGGAACTGATCAGCAAAGCCAAAGCAGAGAGGCGAGAAAAAAAAGGCAGATTAGGCCCTCTTCTGTGCCAGTCCCAGCGTGGCGGACGATTTCCTTCTTTTTTCGTGTGCAAGGGAGTTTAGAGAAGGAAGGAAGACGCAATGCACGAACTAATGACGATAGCTGCAGCTTTGGTACATATGAATGAATGCATGATGATAGCTACAATTGTGTTGTTGTCCTCGGTTTCTTTTGTTCTTTTGATTTTCTTCACGATATGTCATGGAAGAAAGAGAAAAGTCGAAAAGATCCAGGACCCCACATATTCAAAACCACCACCAATTGGCGATGTGAAGTGGCGTGCAGTTAAATTACCAACAATAAACACATGCAAAGTGACAATTCCTGCACAATCCTTCATTGGCCCAGTTAGAGAGATACGGAGATTTCCATGGTGACGCTGCTACTTTACTGGTCTGTCTCTAAAGCTAAAGCCAAAGCTTTTTCCCAAAAAGAAAACCTATATACCAACGACATGCTCTATCTAATCCGACAACCATATAAATATCCAATTTACAGACCTAGTGACGATCTTCTCGTCAAAGCCGAATAGTTAGGAATCGTGGCTGATTCTACATAAAGTCGAACAACCCCAATAACGTGAAGTTTGCTTGTTCTATAGTCCATTGCGCGGTCCAGAAACACGGGTCTTCGGCGCCTCCCCCCCATGAGTCGTCAGCACTTGACCTGTTTGGATAAACAGTTTGTGAATTTCCCGTGGTGTGGTGACAAGTGTGGGCGCGGGCGCGGGGCGTGGGCTTGGTAGGGGCTTTGTCCGGTCGGCCGCAAACATTCCCAAAGTTGCGGATTTGAGGGAATGTGCCGTGTGGTGTGGTGAGTTATCCAGTGTATCGTACAAATGACGACGACAATTATCTAGTTCCGCGAATGCATGAATCGGATGTATAAAGCACGGTCTCCGTCTTATTCCATCTTGCCCAGTTCGCTGTTCGCTTGTCTTCTCTTGTCCATCAAGCTGTACAATGCATAATCTCGTTAAGTGCGGGATTTGTCGTTTTGGCTACTTTGTGGAGATGGGCTTAGCTTGGGGGCGTCCACATGTTGGTAATCCATCCAGGTACAGGGCATAAATCCGCCTGTAGTTTAGTGTATTCGAACTCTGTATATAACAATTGTGACGTCGTTAAGGAAGACGGATAGATATCTACACACTACGAAGAGGACTAACTCTATTATGTTGAATATCCACATCATTTGATTGGGTTGATGCTTCTTTTATCTTCTAAAAGTTTGTACAAAAGTCACATATTTGTCTCGTTGTCTGACGACTGTAGGATTCATTAACTTAGGGGAACAAGGGCCAAGGCGAAGTTTGGTCAACAAATAAAGGGGGCCACTAAAACCCAGTTGGTTATATACCTAACCCTATGACTTCACTATTAGTAGAACGCCAAGTTGTTAATATGTCATAGTTCGTAAATCAAGTAACAAAAGCAAAAAGATAGTTACTTTTTCAATACTACTGTTTGTAACATACCACATGGCCTCCACCAAAAAAATCTGGTTATTACCATATAAACTAGAAAACTGGTTATATCCCTACTTAAGCAGTCGTCAGTTTCTATACATCTGTTACTTGTGGCTTGCATATTGTCGTTTCTTGATGTTAGAAAGCGGGGACGAACCGCCCTTGCATGATGACAGTTGCCCTTTATAAAGAAAAGAATCTAGCCTATGTATGTATGTACAAGATGTAACCATTGACGCATGTGTGTATAAGATAGTGGCTTATACCTGTTATGACAGCTGAATTTGCTCAGTGGCTGATTTAGAGGTCCACTGGAATTTAAACATACAGATTGTATGGCAAGACGGGGCACTTTTTGGATGCATGAGATGTCGACACATATCAGAAACAGATCCAAGACCATTACACCCACAGAAGTAACTAGATGGAACCCGTCAACATGTCTTGTTTCGCTAGTGGCTTTTGAACCGTTCTGTCAACGTTGTATATTTTGACGAGTTTTCCACATAAGGCTCTTGGCATGCACACTTATAGTAGATGATGTTGCATTGATCTCCAGTCTTCGATTGTTATAATAATCATGGATAGCTGTGTCACTTGATCCGACTTTGTGCAACTGGCACTGCCTAGTCTGGCTGTGGCAATCATTAGCTCATAGCCCAGCCTCTAAGTGATCTTAGGTTTCTCTGTTTGCATAAAAAACCACTCTCGCTATCTGCATAAGTCACGTTTACAGATAACTGTTTTCCCAATTAGAGGCATTAGTGGACCGTATTTCAAAGCATTTCTCTTGCCTGAAGCTTCTCGCGTCCGTTAGGAATGTGAGGGCTGCTTCTTTGCATGAGTCTTTGCATATTACATGCACATTAGCGATTCGCTTCCTTCATAGGAAGAGGTACATGAGCACAATGGACCCGCTTCTTGTAGGTACCTGAATATCATATTCCTCTTATCTTGTTTAGTCAACGACATGTGTATACCTTCGCAAAAAGGACAACCAAAAAAAGAACAACACCACTAAACGTTTGTGTTGCATGTACATCGTCACCCAACCCATTATAAATACATCTGAGAATTCGACTCTCGGACGGGTGGCTTGGCTTTTACGGACAACCATTACATTTTGATGTATCCCTTGTATTCTGAATTTTTGGGTATGTCAATCACTGACTTCTGAGCACGGACTACCCCAAGGTCCCTAAGGAAGCGGCCATTGGCGGACAAGAGAGGGCCTCGGGGAGGAGAAAACTGCCCTAGTAAATATCTAAGTGACCACTGAAAACGCCAGGGTCGCAATTGTTAGGTACTGTGGTTACATTCATCTTTCTTTTTCTCAATCACACTTATTCGAAAATGACACAATACAAAAGAAATATAAGAGGCATTTCTTGGATGAACTTGATGTTTGTGATATAACAGTGGTATTGAATGTATCAAGACAAGCCCCGGGAAAAAGTAAGAAGAAGGGGAAGTAGCCTAGACACTCCTGATTTAAGATTACACCCTAACAAGGCTTGTCGTCATCGACCACAAGCGAGTTAACGACTTTCTCCTGGTTTGGGGCTAGATCTGAATACCGAGTTTCTGAATGAGCACGGCGGTGATGACAAGTTAACTTTTATAGACACGAAACCTGATGACTTGATGAAGATCTGTAATAACAGGAGTGGATTAGATAATTCCCGAAGATTCGTTTTATGGTTGATATCGTTCTCAGCCGATATTTCTTTTTTCGTCTTCTTGATAGATCGATTTGGCCCTTTTGTCTGGAAGTTGATAGACAACCGATGTTATAGACAGTTCGCACGTCGTGGAAATTCAATAAGCTACTCTACAGGGGGTATACCATAGTTTCGGAGACGGAGGTGAGTATGTACATACATACATTAAGTTGATCATGGTATCATGACAAGCCTCGACCCGTGTACGATCTTGAAATAGTTGGCGAGTTTTATTGATTAGATCTGCCGGAGTAAAATAATGGGTTATGCGTTCATCAAGTTGATATCTCTTTTTTTCTTTCTTCTGTAGACCCCAACATCCGGAGAATTCACATTAGAATGTAAATGATTTCCTTATTAGGCAATTCACTACTAAACTTTTCTGACAACGAACGAGTTATGTTGTTTCTAGACCCGAATTTACAATACCGTCATAGTAGATATGCTCCTTATTTCCGAACATTGTGCGAACAGCCTATACCATATATTTTCTCATTAACAACAAAGTTTTGTCTCCCACGCTACATCTCCAATCATATAGCCAGACATAGACTAGCGTGACCGTGCTAGTAGACGACACACTGACGACGCCATGACTTTCCCACATATGTACAATACGTAGTCTTCCTGAATATGCCCACACGGGTCACTATTTTTGCACAAAAACCACTTGGGATCCCTCGCCCTGTTATAGTTTTGATCGTCGTTGACTGTAGTTAGCTGGGCAACTGAAGGAAAATCGCTAACATTCCTACGGAGACTTGAGTTTTTTCTACAAGACCGTGATTCTTGGTCTACAACATAAATATATAGGGATGAATATGTTTTTACGTGTTTGCTTAATCCATTATCTCCAAAGCAATCTCTCGAAACATCACCGAATTTTCCTAGTCTTTGCTTTCCTGCATAAATGACAGCGGCCCAACATGTGCTTCACCCTTATAGTTGTAGCTCCTAAGACTTGGAAAACGGCCTCGAAGGAAGTCCATGCTTCCCCTTGACAACCCGTTCTGTCAGACATGTTGGGCGGCGCATAGACGTTGGATTTTGGCACTGAGCACTTGGTTGCTTCTGCTGACTTTGGCCTCATCTCAGCCAACCACAACTTTATTATATGCTGATTGTTTGGTGATATTATGGACTGTCCCAAAGGACCTTTATAATATCATCGGATCATGACTTTGTTTTCTCTATTAGACGTGGGCTGAATTCTTTAAGTGTATCCCTCGACTTGGGTTTTCTTCTCAATTCTCAAATTTGACACACGGCCTTGGCCTTGGTGATGAAGACCAACCTCCTTTTGGCTTCCAATTTATATGTACTTTGTAAGCATACTGTATATATGCACCATGTGCCTGACTTGTAACAAGATGCCCTAGCGTTTTATGTTGGATATCTTCGTTGTCTGTTCTTGTTCAGCACCAAATCAACAAATGGCTGGTTTTAAAAAGCAAATAAATGGGTCATGAGAAGTTTGGTCCATGACCCTCGTTGTCCTCCAGCCATTTCAGCCTTGCTCCTGGACTTGTTGTATGTACACATGGATTTGAAGCCTGTAGTTCTACTTAGGGATATTATGATGGTCACATCCTGGAGAAAAGTACTAGGGGTTTTTGTTGGAACGAACGAGGATTGCCTGTATTTGTGTGTATACTATCGTGTTTAGTCTCGACGTAATCGTGATAATCAACATGTGTAGCTCTGGAGGTATGGATATAGGTCTGTAATCATGATTTCGGTATAAAAGTGGTGATGGTTAAAATGTTTACAAATGTGTATTGTACGCATGGTAGCAAGATAGATACTGGTACTCAGATGATTTATCTCACTATGTGGTTGAAGCCAGGGATGTACTTTCGGCCAGGATTCAAAAGTCAGCCCCCATCATAAACTCCTTTGAAAGCCATGATTCATACAATCCCATTTAGATATGTATGGACAAACATCGGTCATCACCTGTCCGACTAGTATCATCAACGGTACACACTCTTTTAACGCCTGTTCAATCATCGAATGAACCACAGAAACCAAACCAAATTCCCATAAGGAGTTCCGGATCCCCAAAAGACCTTGGTCCTCCCTAGACAACCCAAAACCGCCGCCACCCATTACCCTGAGCTGAAACCGCACCGAAGTGGCAAGTGATATCACATGGATAATGTGACGAGCCTTGATTTTCCCCTTAAGCCTACCTTTAGCGACTTCGGTCCGTTAAACCGGCTATTACACACCTGTATGAAAAATACACATCCATATTGATAGTCACCAACTATCTGTATAAGCTATGTATTGAGTTAGATCGACGACGGTCGTACACGTGCAACTTGGAAATGGCGTTGCCAATGGGCTTGCGGCTGAGGTATATTCCGAGCATGGAGGAAACGCCTGTCACTGTGGCTGATTTTTAGTGTTACACGATGACGCCGAGATGGCTACGCTAGTTGGTTGTGGTCTTTAGGTGGGGTCTTCGGTGAAGTCATTTGTGACGATATACGAGTTCTTGTTTGGGACAAGGAAGTGTGATATAGGCCGGTTTTTTTGTCGAGTTTGGGGGTTGTAGACCGGTACTTCAGCCTTCATTATGTACATATGCATGCTGTATCTTGATCGAGGGTATCTGTCCTTAGAAACTACTACGGAGACTATCATCCGAGAACTTTGACATTAGTCCAATTATTTGGTTTTTATGTGGCTCAAACTAGAAGTTTGTACAACATCGGGTGATCGCCAGAACCTAGTCAAGTTACTACCGAAGTCCACTCGTCTCTATCGTTAGACGACGAACTCTACACTGGCATGAAATTTCACCCGTGATTAACACGATATTGACACCGACACAGTCTATTCATAGCCTTTAAACTCCTTTAGCGACCTTATAAATCACTCATCACTCCATCAATACCCACTACTTCGGTATCCTTATCTAACCCGAGCTTTCTAGAAGCATTCCATCGGTACCCGGATCCTTCCACTGTCATAGAACTCGTCCCATTTCATTCCCAACGTATCCGACATAGCGAAATAACACCATAGCAACTCTCCCTACAAGCAAAATATCATCGCCATGCGGGCTTTTGACGACTCTGCACTGTGGTCCAAGTGACCATTACGGGTATGCACGCACTGCAGTCCATGCGGCGGGAAAGAGCACGGAGCATGGGGACTGTTGAGAGTCGTGGGGGGTTGGGATGAGAAGGCTGAAGTTTGAGGCTTTGGTGGTGATTCTCGGGATGTATGTACGTACTCTGGTTCGTCTATGGAGAGGTTGGTAACTTCAATGAATGTACGGTGACCCGGCGAGGTCCGTAGACTGGGGTTTTTGTAACTTGGAATGTTGACTTTGGTCGTTGTCTATTTTTGGGAAGCGAGTTAAGGCAGAGACTGGCTAGTTAACTACTTCAGAGTCTTTGTCTGGTGTTCATGTAAAGTATGAAGAAGCAAATACTTCGAGATATCACGTCGTTGTACGAAATGTATTTGTAAGGGTTATATTAGGGTGATCAATATCACTCTCGTGTAACACGAGGTATCATCAATGAACGATCATGTGTGGATTAAGAAGACGGAAACTGAGACTACTATAAGTGACCTCACATAACTGTTGTTTTTGAAAATAGAAGAAATCCAGGAATGTCTCATCTCCACTACAAATACCACAAATAGGTATGCAAGACATACGAACATCGTTATGGTGAGATAGCTTATAAAATTACTTAGAGAATTGCATCAACATGTTTAGTTGTGATACAAAATCAAGACAAACATGGTAATAGAAACATTTGAACACTAGTTCTTCATGGAATACGCAAACCATGTGGCCATTGGCTTGTATGCCCATACCTATTCGGACTGTATCTCAGGATGCGTAGTTTACTAGATAGAAGATCATAGAGAGTTTTATCGTCCATGGGCACAGTTGCTCTGGATGATAGACTTTGAGAGGCTGATGTCATCCTTTGTAATTATAACCGATGTCAAACGAATGGAAAGGCTTTGGAAACCAATGATTTAAATATGATCTATCAGGACCACGTATGTTGGGACTCGAAGCTGGGATGCAGATGGCCATTACCATACGAGATAAGTTCATACCATTGAACATGATGTACTGACACCTCATACTTCTTCATTATAACCTCGTCAAATTCTTGCATTCTTTAAGAGACTCACAGAACCACTTCTCGCGAGAGAGTTGACTCCCGCCGACAACTGGACTATGCAACGCTACCTGAACATTATATACGTTGAAACCTAAGCATTACGTGAAACAACAATGTACATGAACATATGATTATACTGACATACCCATAAGCGGTTGAGTTATCTAGGTTATCCGGTAGATCTTCCTGGATTTGGAAACCCGGTAAGAATACACCAGAGTGAGGCATATGTTAGTTTCTACACGATCTTGATACCGAGAAAAGAATAGTATCGTTAGTGAGAATAACAGTGAGTTGAACATGGTGATGGTATGTACACAGTCAAATGTGTTCCACAAGTTCTATGTCGAGCTTGTCGATTACCTATACTGTCTTGTAGATCTTATATGAAAAAACACATCTATGGACTTACGCATGTGAGTGTATACACATATTCTGAGAAGCGTTATAACACAACACTTCACAACATCAGTACCATATTCAAGAACCATGTAAGCCAACCACCATTTCTATGCACTCGGCCATATACGGGAACCCCACAACTAGAAAAACCAAGTATAGAACTGGAAACACGGATAAATGTTGTTGCAGTTTCACTACATATGAGTGGGATATATAGTATAAGGTCACGTCGTTGATATTCATGTACTGGAACGTTGATCAATGAAGTGACATTCCAAGTTACACACCAAGTTTGTCTGGCAATCTATAATTCATGTTTGTTTTATTACTTTGAAATAAGATTGCGGGATATAAACCCAAAGAAGCTACTGTCATTATGATATTCTTAAGGCTTATCTCTTTAGTTCATGTAATTGTTGCCGAAGAGGTCAACGAACAGTTCATGTACACATGCATGCCCATACTTCAGTAACACAGTCAACTTTGTTTCCCAGTTTTCATCAACACCCATTAACCTCCATGTGGACGTACAGCATCCGGCACGGTAGCATTCGGAATGTAGGAATTGATAACATACATGCAGGTAAGACACCAACAAGAAGGAATACCCTTGATACGGATAAAGCCATTACCCCACAGATATCACGTTAATCTTTGATTTGCTGACATTAACTAATCCACAAAATTCTAGACCTTTGCGACTACATTAGGAAAATATAAACATGTCGAGCGGAATAATACGGGTGCTCTAGCTGCAAGCCAAAGATCCATTTCATGGTTCGTGGGGTTTGTGTCACGAGGACGGCCATAATCAGAGCAGAATGTTACGAATGTGGCAATGAATACTGGGTCTTGAATATCCTCCGTATGCAAATGACCACAATATGGTCGTAGTCGCTTATAGCTGTAGTATCATGAGGTTACAGTACATTCACGATATTATGTCAACCCACTCTAGTCATGTGACCAGGATCAAAGGGTTTACTGAGGGTTTTTGTGAAATCCGTGCTTTGTTACGGGTAATTCAGATCTGTATAACCGATCCTGGTATAGGGAACTATGCCGACGGATTAACACTGTTCCGGAATCCTTCGGCTTTTTTCACATGTCGGGTTGAAACACGGCCGACCCGGGACTATGGGTAAGAAAGATTGCACCAAAAGGACTCGAAATGACAGCTATTCCGCGGTGGTGTGTGGTTCTCAACGAAGTAGATTATTACAATGTTGAGTTTCTAAAGCTGCATGTTCACTGGATAGATAATGGCAAACAACATGATGTTCCACAAGGAAATCGAGGCTCCGGCTGTCATCCAACTGGAATGATACGCCAACAGCGGCCCAAGTCAACTGAGCCTCCAAACACGTGAGAATAGGAACGAATCCTCACATGTCACGAAGATCCCGACGTCTGGAAACGCCATGGGGACAACCAGGCATGTGCATATCTGCAAAAAAAAATAACACGAAATGGATCGAAATCCGTCGCAGTATTTGTCTCGAAGTTGGCGAGCTTTACGTATCCCGTCCGAGAGGGCGAAGGACGAGCCACAATCACATGTCAAAAAGTGGGAAACACGGTTGATTAAATATGGCGTTTTTTTTGTATGGACAGGTGGGTGTGGAACATGGGTGTTTGGATTATACGCGGTTTGGCTGATAATTCTGTGTATAGGGTGATGATGTTTATGGTTGGTTGATTTTAGGAGTTCTATGGTGCTTTTGTGTAGGATAACTGGAGAATATAGATATCTTCGGACATCGGTAATAGTGACATCTGGTTGTAATTTCCATAGACAAGTCGTAAATACCGAAGAACTCCACCGGATCACGGGGATCAAGTCACAGGGGCGCCGATGAAATCCAAGCATGGACTTACTACCGGCCCCTTCCACAGCACATACATGAAATGCACGAAAGACTAGTTTCCAACTTTCACATGTCAAATTCTCCTAAAGAAGCCCACGACCGACTCAAAGAAAAAAAGATGGCTCATTGTATTGCCACCATGTATTTCCATTTGCCGACTAAGGAAGGGTAGTACTGCGCCACTGGTAGAGTCAATGATGGCATGTTGCGAAGCCACGTTCCTGAAGGTGTTAGGTCGGAGTCGTTTTTACGGTTTTGTTTTGGGACTGTCAGACGGGTCAACCTAATGCGGTGTTCTTCTTCGTGGTTGCACATTGAAATCACTGGAGGATGGGTGATGCATGAAAAAGACTCATTTGTTGATAACGATCGAGTACATACATGTATACGTCTGTGTACATGTACTCATTGTCCTATTGCGCGTATTTGACGGGTGTATTCATCATGTTTATCTACACATACATAGGGCTGGGACGTGGTATGAGAGGCCGAGTACCTCGTTAACCGGGCCTTGTACATTTTTTCCAAGACGGAATTCAAATATTTGCATGTGAAGATGGAAACCCAAACAAGATCCTTCCATCCTTGGCCGCCACTTCCAGTATTTTCCCAAGCCCAACTTTTTTGCATGTGCTTCAGACCAGGATATCTCCCCCCATCCCAAAAGAGTTAAAACTCCCTTCAAAATTCCCTAATCCGGTAGATCTCAAGGTCCCCAATACCGCACTTTCACTTTCACTGTCACAAGTCCGGGGGGGTCTTCCACCACTTAGGGAAAGGATGAGGCGACAAATGTTGGTAAAGGGAGTTACTATATTCAAAGTCGTTTTTTTTGGTAGTGGTCATGTACTCGTGTTGGTTTAATCTGATATTTTATTATTGCGTTTGTTTGGCCCCCCCTCCTCGATTGGCTGTTTTTGCAGTTACTAGTTGTTTTCGATCAATCGATATCCCGGCTATAAAGACACACGCAATCCGCCAATTCTCGGTCAGAGAGATAGTCTTACTCTTTTATTGCTTTTCGCATATAGTGTTTTACTTTTGAGTTTTCTTTCTCTTTGGTATACTTCATCATCACGAATCACGGTAACCCATCGGTCATCTAAATATCCATTTCGATCGCCTTACCTATTTCATTTTTGCGACTACAAAATCTTCTCTCAAAATGTCTACTACCACCAACACCACCGAAACTCCCAAGAGCTTCACCGTCGAGGTGAACTCCGCTTTCCTCAAGGTTAGTAACATCCCCTAGCTACTATCGCACTTACACGCTGTCTCACGAAACCATACTAACGGTAATCCCCCTCAAATACAGCACCTTCTCAATTACCCCATCGTCAAGGACAGCGTCGATACCGTCACCAGAAGCCCTTACGCCAAGCACGCCTACATTCAAAAGTCCATTGCCCTCGGCGACTCCGCCTACAAGACTCTCGCCGCGCCCGTCCTCCCCTACGTTTCCAAGCCTCTCCAGCTGGTTGAACCCTACGTCAAGAAGGCCGACACTCTCGGTGACGAGACGCTCACCAAGGTTGACGCCCGCTTCCCCTCTATCAAGAAGCCCACTGGCGAGCTGTACACCACTGCTCGTGATGCTGTCTTATATCCCTATGTTAAGGCTACTGAGGGGCGTGACCACGTTTTGACGACCTACTCAACTGAGGTTAAGAAGCTGGGCGCTGCTGGTGTTGTTGGATATACCAAGGCTGTTGTTGGTACGGCTTTTGTTTTGGGCTCCGAGGGATACGCTTGGGCGAATAGCTTCTTGAAAAAGACTTCGGTTACTCCCCAGGAAGCTACCCCCGAACTTACCCCTCCGGTGGAAGGTTCCGACGACGTCTCTTCTAAGTAAGATACAGATGTCAGTTCATAGCTAGATCTGGATGGTGGATCATATTCGATGCCACGAGAAGTTGATGATATACCCTGCTTGGACACGGGGAGTCCAGCAAGTTGTCGAAAGAAAGACGGCAAAGAGTTGTTTACATATGGGATTGGGGCGTCTTTGGGATTTACTTGTTTTTTTATATTGCGTGTTGAATTGCTTTTGCTTTTAGTCTATATTTTTGCATCATACATACTTGGCACCAAGCCATTCTTTAGAGAAGAATCTCTAATAAAAATCTTTGAATACTCTGCACACATAATCACCACAACACTAAATTGCCAGACGCTTATCTCATCCCATTATCTTCTGACATCATCATTCCCCGCACACTAAACCAACACGGCACATGTATAAGCCACCCACGTGATTTGTCACTATCCCTAATCCTTCCAAATCACGTGAACAAGTATCGACGGGTCGCGGCCATCTAAGAACTGACTAAGCTCTTCGACCAGGGCAGGGATGTGTTCTAAGCTTGCTTGCTTTCCTCAGCACTTACTAAGAAATCACAATCGTAAACTGTCAAGGGAAAGTGGGGATGGGCCCCGCGCGTTTACCCGATTTGGTCATCATGTAAAGGCTTGTCAGCTCTTGATAATCGAGAATTACGCAGCCAAAAACCACCAAGCCAGGCGCAAGTCCAGGCAAAGAAAATTTACTGGTGTTTGGTGTATGGTTTAGAGGATTTATAAGAGCCACGTTATTGGAGAATTATAGTCTAGTAGGTTCCAGATACATCGCTCTCTTTTTTTTGTGCTCTCTTTCGGTGGGAAACCCCTCTGTTCATTACAAACTAAGCTCTGAAAAGGTCGGTTGTGATTGGTTATTGCTTACTTTGGCATTTCGGAAGGAATACGCAAGGTGCCTTTGTTGGTGTTTTCCAAAATCTATAAATCGACGACGTTCCTACCTTTGAGAAGAAAACGTCATGAAAATCTTTTTGATTATCAGTTTACTCATTGCACTTCTAGCAACTCAAGTTTCAAAATTTGAAAACACTTTGTTGCCTTTGATTACACCTTATACTCACTACATAACTCCTACTATATTATCAGTAGCTACCAAGCTAAACATCGATACAACTTCCCTTCCAAGTTTCCTTACGTCACACGGCATATCCTCTAAAGAAACCACCTTCTTTCCAGAACAACCAGAAATTATCCTCGAAATGTCCGTTCCCCGTGCCATCCGCAAAGTCTTCCTTGCCGTCGAGCAAGCCGAAGGAGCCGGTGCCCGCGTTCGTCGGTCCGTCGGCACCGCCAACCTTCGTAACTTCTCACCTTTCCTCATGCTTGACCACTTCAGCATCAAGCCCGGTGCCGGCTTCCCCGACCACCCTCACCGTGGCCAGGAGACTATCACGTATCTCCTTGAAGGCGCCGTCGATCATGAGGATTTTGCTGGGAATGCGGGGACTATCCATGCTGGAGACTTGCAATTCATGACCGCTGGTCGTGGTATCATGCACGCTGAGATGCCCGCGCAGAATAAAGATGGAAAGGCCAATGTTGGTTTGCAGCTGTGGGTTGACCTGCCTGCTAAGCTTAAGGACTGTGAACCCCGTTACCGCGATTTGCGCGCCGAGGAAATCCCCAAGGGGACTTTTGATAACGGCCGTGTCACTGTTAAGGTTATTTCGGGCCAGAGCAACGGGATTGATTCGGTTAAGGATCTTGCGTACACTCCGGTGTGGCTGCTTGATTTCACTGTTAAGCCTGGTGGTTCCATGACCCAGGCTCTTCCTGTTGGGTGGAACGCCTTTGCTTATGTCCTTGAAGGCCAGGTGAAGATTGGTTCTGGGGCTAGTAAGAAGCTTATTGACACTTACCACAATGTTGTCTTTGAGCAGGCTGGTGACAGTATTGAGTTTGCCGTTGACGAGAAGGCTGAGAAGGATGCCCGGTTTGGTAAGTTGCTTCATCCCATTCACACTAGAGTACACGAACTAACACATTTTTATAGTCCTCATTGCCGGTACCCCCCTTGACCAACCTATTGTCCAATACGGTCCCTTCGTCGTCAGCTCCCAGCACGACGTCTACAAGGCTCTCATGGATTACCAGACCTTCAGCAACGGCTTCGAGCGTGGTCGTGACTGGGAATCCGAGATTGGCAAGACCATGAAGCATTAGACGACTCTAGTTTAATTCTTGATGACTTGTACGATGAAAAGGGAAGAGGAGGAATATATTCATAACCACTTGCTTCAGTCAGTGGAATTCTTATACCCGTTTTGATCCGGGTTTGTAGCCTAGATTTGTTTATTTTTGATGTTTACGAAGTTTTGCTGTTGTTGGTTGTAGATACCACTTATACGTGTGTAATAAATAAGATAAACGAAAGGAAATTTGGGTGATATATAGCATCGTGATTATCATGTAGTAACAATAACGTTTCGTCAATGGCCTGCATCGACGGCCATGTGACGCCGGGATATAAAATTGCGTCACCACTTATACATACTTCCTAAGATCACCATTGGCCATAGCCTCGTGTAACATAACGATCGCCAGGTCTGCACGACACATCAAGAAAGTATGCGAAATTCAGGCAACAACGAAACCACTACACACGAGAAAAATACATCATAAATCACAATAACCACTCATAGTTGTTTCAAAAAAGTCCGTATTTTCTATCGAACCTAACCTAAAGGTAAATCAAAATCCCAATCATTATAACGCCCAGCAGTCATGACCTGGTGTACAGTTCGTAAACTTCTACCAGCCCATGACAACGCAAAGTCACTCTTAGCAACAACTAAACGCGACTCGGCTTATATAACCTCTCATGTCATGGGCACAGCACAAGTCTCTTAGTCCACTACAATTGTAGACTTATATCCTATAAAAGGATAGCCCGCTTACAGAAGCATGCCGAAGGCAACAGCGGCGACAAGAGCACCGGGGACGGCAACGAGGCCGGCACCGGAGCCGGAGCTGCCGGTGGAAGAGGCAGAGCTGCCGGAGCTGGTGGAGGTGGAGTCAGAGCCAGAGCCATCAGTGGAAGAGGCGCTGGAGTCAGAGCCATCGGTGGAAGAGGCGTTGGAGTCAGAGCCGTCAGTGGAAGAGGAACCGGCACCGGAGGTGGTGGTGGTCAGGGTGGTGGCACCGGAGTCGGTGGAGGTGGCGCTGGAGTCAGAGCCGCCAGTGGAGGAGGCATCAGAACCGGAGTCAGAGCCGGTAGAGGACGAGTCAGAGCCCGAACCAGCAGCGGCACCAGAGCCAGTGGAAGAGGAGTCGCTGGCAGAGGTGGTAGCAGAGGAGTCAGAGCCCGAAGTGGACGAGGCAGAGTCAGAGCCCGAAGTGGAAGAGGCAGAGCCAGAGCCAGAGGTGGACGAGGCAGAGCCGGAACCAGAGCCGGAGGTGGCACCAGAGACGGTACCGGCACCGGCAATGGAGGTGACGCCGGCAGCGGAGCAGGCAGCCTCAGCGTAGGTGATGGCGGCGGAAACGTCGGAGCCGGAGCAGGCCTCGTTGGTGCAGTCACGGACACCGTAGACGAAGTCGGCGGTGGCGCACAGGCAGGAGTAGTCGCTGTCGCTGGAGCAGCCGAGCTCGGCGTACTTGGCGCGGACGTTGTTGACACAGGTGAGCTAGACGGGGTTAGTGTTTGTTGAGGGGAGGTGTGGATGGGGATGTAGGAAACTTACGGAGCAGCTGTCAATGTCGGCGGCGGCGACGGAGGCGACCAGGAGGGCCAGGATGGAGGCAGTGAAAGACTTCATTGTAAAAGTAGGTTGAGAAGACTATAGTACAGAATGAAGGTTAGTACATTGTGCACAGGGGAGTATATGACGTGACGTTTCGCCGACTCAAGTACATGGTGATGACAGTAGAAAGACATGTAACTGGAAGCTTCAATTTAAAACGAAGACTTATACAAGCTCACCATGAGTCAAGTGAAGATATACATGTAGACAGCAAAGGCAACTTACAAGATGAAATTAAAAAGGTATTAAAAGCTGTAAAGTAAAGAAGCAATCAGAAACACTCGCAAGTAGTTGATGATGGTGGAGAAGAAAGATGGAACCAAACCGAGACCCAGACGGGAGAACGACGGTTCTTAAATATTGCGGGGAAAGCCATACCAACTCCTCTAATGGAAGATGGAAGTGGCAAAGACGGGTCGGACTCAAAGTATCGGTAGTGCTTGGGAAAGACGAAAGCAGAAGTCCACAACCCGCTGGATCGAAAGGGGATGAGGTGTATTCCGAATGAGGGGGAGTGTAAGTAACAACCAACCAAAGTCAACCAGACGAGTAACAACAGTCAGCTGTAACCCAGTAGATGCACCAGCCAGCCAGTATCGGTGGCCTTGTTGGCTGCTGTAACCAGCATTCCCGTCGTGGAGTGGCACTTGGTGAAGCTGGTAATGATCTCCGGAGCTACCCTTGCGTCAGACATACACCCCGTTAATGGGACACCCCACCCCCCTTACACTAACAAGTCCCTGGGTTGTGGACATGGATTCGATGCCTAAAGGCCATAATGGACTTCAGCTAGCTCCACTGACATCACATCGATTTACTGTTCGCGTCAAGTATGTAGGTTTCCGCGGCTATGAAAACGCCGGTTAATCGATTGTATTGACGCGGCTTTTGGAGAGGTGATTTGGGAATATGAGCGAGATAGGTCATGGTAGTCTTGGTTTGAACATCTAAGAGAATATCAACAAGTTGATTTAGAGAAGTTATGTTGTGTAGTCACTGAAAAAGATCTACCAAACATAGACGTATATATCCTTCGGGATAGCAATTGCGGCGGCAAACATTACTTGTGTACATAGAATGCAAAATCATGAAATTGTTTTCAGTATCCAGCCTGTTTGGTGGTGCATCTCACCATGTAATCAGACAGTCATACAGGGGAGTTTCTCTGATACTGATAGTTCCAGGTGGCGGGACATGAGGCCTCACAAGACCTTCAGCTGCAGTTGCAAGTCGCATACTGAGGCGAATAAATTAGTGCTTTGATACGTGTATAAGGCGACTAAAACCGGGCGGACCGTTCTATGATGTCATGGCGGCATGCTTTCCTAAATACACCCGCCTGAGAGGCCGAATATACCGACACTATGGACGGAATTCAAGGGAATCTTGGAAGTTAATAGGCGACATGAGAACGTCATACATACCGAGAACAGAAGGCTTACAGACGCGGCACTGGATTCTAAAGTTTTTCCTACAGGCCGAAACTATGTGCATGGAAAAGTGGGGCATGGCCAATAGGGTTGGGTGGTTTTTACTAAAGTTCTACACAGCATGCACGACTTCTTTTTTTCGTTGGAAGGGAAATCTTTGGAAACAAGAGACGTATTCAATCGGAGGTTACCATTACATACATAGAAAACGCCAAGCTTGATATTCCAGAAAACACAGTATAAGTACAGTTAACTATTTTCCCCGGTCGTTCTGTGAATACCCCGCTCGAGAAAGAAAGTAATGATCAAAAGTACACAACAACTAGTTAGTGTATAGATCCCCTCTTCATGGGTGTATTTGGTTCTCCGTGGTGGATTCCGTTTTCGCTTCTGCCGGCCCTTTCTGGTCTTCTCCTGCAACCAGCTACCCGATCCGGATTCTGTCATTGGTGGGGGCGGAGAAGAACTAGACGGCTTAACCCTGTGGATTTTATGTAGACCCTTGTAGATGAGGCGAGGAATTTGAGCCGTGGTGACTTTGAGGTTCTTGGGGACATTGTGAAGAAGGAGATTGAGAATGATCTGACGTGGTTGGATGCCCTTTGAAGGGCCAGCTGAATAAGGTCGTGGTCAAAGCAATGGCTATGACTTCACTTTAGAGTTTACTATCTACGTCTGGATTTTGTGACTTGTCGATCATGATGTGGTCTAGAAACAAGGTTATATTTGCCATTTTCTAGTCTCAACTATCCATGAGTCTCTATGGATCATGATTCCCAATTGTAAAAGCCTGTTATCTTATAGACATAAGGCCTATATAAACAAGAATTGACTTGGAAACTTTATCTGTAGTTACACTATAAGCTTCCCCCGGACTTTTCTATAGAACTAACAAGCTCCATCTCATTTCAATATGGAGGGGATCTCCTGTCCAGAAACTACAAGCCAGTCCTAGATGGCAAATTTTCAACTTATCCACAGTGCAAGCCAGATCGTCAAAGGGAGATGTATATACCCTGTAATTTCCTGTTGGTTGAGTTTCTTCTCTGCCTTTTTAAACCTGTTAACGCTATAAGTGACAGAGACATAATCGTAGATACATATGGTATTGAGCTGTTCTTCTACTTGTAGTCTTTCAGCTGTGGATACCCCTGATTAAAGTGACCGAAATAGGGAACCTTTCATTCACGACGGCTCCTACTGTGGATGTATGTGCTGAAGGAATTTTGAAAAGTTTCTTACGGGAGTTGAAGAAGTATACACATTTAGAAATAGTCAAGAATACACGGTACCCGTGAAAATGCATCTTACATATGTACATAGTTACTGTCTAGCCGGGAGTTGTCCTAGGTAATTACAGATCGATCGTCATTCTGACATCTCTCGGAACCAGTCACAAATCAGCACAGGCCATTTATATAAAGCTAGAATGTGTATGTACTATACATCACATGCAATGACGCATATTCCCTAGGCCTACGTACCTAACCTCCCTCAAAGAAAGCCTCGATGTCACGGGTGGCTGGGCGGGACAATTGCTCATTGAGTGGACGCCCAACCAACCAACTCTAAACAGAAGCAGAAAATATGAGCCGGCATTTTAGGCGTTGAGAGGATGTGGAAATGCATGAGACTAGAGATATCTATCCACTTCAGCTTTCCAGCTGGACAGGGGGCTTTTCCTGTTGGAGGACCTGGTTCTTTGAGTGGCCGTGCTTTTAAGTTTTTTTGGTAGCCAGTGATGTGTGAATGTACAGGGTGTAATCTCTCTCTTAGTCGGGTTTGATATGTTTCTATGATGTCGGCGAAACCGTTAATGGCGGTTATCTTGGAACTAGATAGGATATTTACGCTTATGGTTTATACTAGCCGAGGAGGTTGTAAGCTTTGACTTGGATAGGTTGGAGAATAAGGAGTAAGTTAGCCGCTACTTAGACATCTTGGACGACCCTTTGGTCGTTTGCATGAATATGGGTTAAGATCTACCATGATAGATGTGGAGTGTTCAGAAGAGAGCCTCTCACATTTACCTATCAGCAAACCCGTCATTCTGTCAAGTATAGGGGTAAGTCCTTAGATCATACATATATGTATACGTGCCAATCACAGTCTTTCATCTTCCTATACAACATATAAAAAAGCTATAGATGAAGTTCTCCTGACAAGTCACGAATAACCGCCAAGAGCTCATCGATTGACGTAGGAAGTAGTCCTCTACAGACCAACAAGCTCAACCCCAATCTAACGACACACTAGAGACATAGGAAATGAAGTGTAACTAGCATGGAAGCACTAATCATGAGGGGATTCATAACCATGTTACCCATCCAAGTTCCTTTGATACATACCACTATGAGTGTTGATCGTCCATTGGATTTGTAAAGATGCCTGCATATGTACATAAGCCGCGCTGTGTTAACAACCTGGGAATATCTATCGGGTATGTACCAAACCAGTGACATGCGTGTGCGGGTAAGTAAACCTTGAATTTAAGTTTACATAGCCCCCGGGCAAACCCTTAAGCCAACCCATCAAAAACGTCACCTCCACCCCATGAAAAACCTCATCGTCATCAACTTTGCCAAGCGACGTGGTTATCATCCCTAGCTACACATGGATAACAACCGTCAGTCACTCCAATCACTCACCCACCACACATGCACATACAAACCCTTCCATCCAGGTACTTCATTTCCCAAAAACTCGCGACAGTCTTCCGCCCTTACTAAAGGGCTACACTGCACCTAGCAACCAGATCCATCGACACCGCGGATAAGTCTCACAACGTCAAAACCATCTCCTTTGGACACCAGGGCACGTCGGCCGTTGGTCTAGAAAGATGTTATGTATGTACCAGCCTCGTGATTTTACTTTTTGTATGCGACTGTATTCCGTTGGTGTCTTTACCCGCCTTCTTGGTATAACAGACACCACGATAGCTTGCGTCATGTTCTTTCCCTTCTGCCGTTCGAGGGAGGCTTGGTACCCGTCCGAAGGGTATATTGTACAATCAACATATTATATGTGAACCCATGAGGAAGTCGAGGACAAGCTAAGGAATTGGCGTAACTGGAAGAATACACAAGCTCCATATTTCTAGCACCGGGTATACTTGATCTACCGATACTTAATTCTGAAGCTCCAACTACATATATCCCACCATCAACTGATTCTGTCTGTATATCTGTCTCTCCACCATTTCCATTATATGTACACTTCACCTTGAACATCCTCAGAAATCCCCAAGTGTGTCTACTTCAGAAACCCCGTAACACAACCATCCTGAGTCACCCCATTTCATTCTCTCCTTCCAAAAAGAACCATCAATCACCGTCATGATCTCTGTCCATCCAACACCAGCCCATAAAGCTGATCCCAGAGTTACTCTCCAGTAAACACTCATCCGTACAACCCATCCAAATACTCTCTCCCCTCGCGTCTACAATTTCCACATACCCAAAAAAACCCCATCCCATCCATAAATGTCTCTCCCAGCGACAAAAAGAAGCATCCCACCCACCAATAGTAGTAACCCAGCCACTAGTCTCATCATCTCCAAACCCCTCCACCACACCGGCTTCTCGCAGTAAGTATCCAGGGCCACCTCCTGTAGTGCAACACCGAGCACGTCGTACAAAAGGGTCCATCAAGGTCACCATTACACATCCAAGAACCAACTAGTATGTTCTGAGTCTTCCTTGCGCTTCTCATGTCTCGTAATAGATCTCGCAGAGAAACAGTGGCGTCGCGTCTCCTGCGTGTATTTATGCGGGCCACATGCACAAGTGAGATCCATCTTGAACTCCATTTCACGGGTACTTCATGCGGAATGGTTGGTTAGTAACTAGGGTTTGTTTATGTAATATCGATCGGGATACTTCTACGTGAATTCCTCAATGTTGAAACCGAGACCCGATGTGAATCTCAGCTTATTCAGCATACGGATGAATCCGTTCGCCACCTTCATGGCCCGTCTAGTCGTCATAGTCGTGCTGTCCCATGATCAAAATTAGAAAACTTGTTTAAGACAATTAGACCGAGTCGGTATCTTCCCAAATCAGGAACAAGCATCTTGCGAGTGCGAACTTGTGAATCCATCAACAAGCAGAGTTAGCTAATCAAACACTACCATACCTTTTGTTTGATTTCAACATAACATGTGTTTTGCACATGCACATGCACCACACATATCCGTCACAAGATACAAATTGCGACAATGCCAAACTTGGAAGAATCCCATGAATACCACTGTAGTCTCACACCAAAATTCAAGAAAAATATGATATAACTTATCAAACTAAATACACAATGACAAACAATAATTGATGGCCTCACTTGAGGACCTAAATGACAGTAGTATGTCCTGTAACCACCGTCATGATACATATAACAGAAAATACCCTTAAACCCATTAATGCCAGAAAGAACAAAACAAAACATCGTCAACCCGAATAAAAAACACAATCATGCCCTGAAAGGGTTACCGTAAAACAATGCTAGCCACACCCGCTTGAAAAACACCCTCTAACCACTGCACATGATGCAAGCCTCGGGGTTCTCAATGCTGCAGGCAAGAACGGCTTCAGAGTAGATATCACCCTCACGGTCCTTGCTCTCACCGCCATCCTCAGCCTGCGCATCTTCGGCCTTCTTCTCAAGTGACGAATCAGGAACCTCCGACGCGTTGCCAGGAAGAGTAGGCAAGGCCTTAGGGCTGCCATCTTCAGACTCCCGAATAGCAACAGTCTTAGTAGTCAAAGGCCGGGCAGTCGATACATTAACAGCAGACCCAGGGATGGAACTGGTCGTTGGGCTGGCCATCGAAGACGCATAGCTGGAGCCCGAGGGAGGGGCACGTCTCTTAAGGTTCGCCAGGGACTTAGTCGCAGCAGTAGTCTCCTCAGCACGCAAAGCCTCCTGGTCAACAGTGAACTGGATAGGAGCAGCAGCAGCTTGGGTACGCAGGTAGTACATACCCGTCTTGAGACCGAGCTTCCAACCGGCGAAGTGCATGCTGGTGATCTTACCCATGGTAGGGTCCTTCATGTGAATGTTCAACGACTGAGACTGATCAATAAAGGCACCACGATCGGCCGCCATTTGAACAACAGTGCGCTGAGAAATCTCCCAAACCGTCTTGTACAGAGACTTGATGTCAGCAGGAATGCTGGGGATGTTCTGGATAGAACCGTTGTCGGAAATGATACGGTTCTTCATGTTGTCGGACCACAGACCAAGGTCAACCAGGTCACGAAGCAACCACGGGTTGACAACCTGGAACTCACCAGCCAACACACGGCGCTGGTAAATGTTGGAAGTGTAAGGCTCGAAGCACTCGTTGTTACCCAGAATCTGGGACGTCGAGGCTGTGGGCATAGGGGCCAAAAGAAGGGAGTTGCGAACACCGTGCTGCTTGATCTGGTCCTTCAAAGAGTTCCAGTCCCACAGGTCACTGGGGGTAACATCCCACATGTCGAACTGAAGGATACCCTGAGAGACAGGAGAACCCTCGTAGGTCGAGTAGGGACCTTCAAGAATAGCAATATCGCACGACGCCTCGAGGGCAGCGTGGTAAATGGTCTCAAAGATCTGCTTGTTGAGCTGACGGGCCTCAGCAGACTCAAAAGGCATGCGAAGGGCCAGGAAGGCATCAGCCAGACCCTGAACACCAACACCGATGGGGCGGTGGCGCATGTTGCTGTTACGGGCCTCGATAACGGGGTAGTGGTTCACATCAATAATGCGGTTCAAGTTGCGAACAACGACCTTGGTGACATCGTGCAGCTTCTGGAAGTCGTAGGAGTTGTTGTTGTAGTCAACAAAGGCAGGAAGAGCAAGAGAAGCCAGGTTGCACACGGCAACCTCATCGGGAGCGCAGTACTCGATGATCTCAGTGCAAAGGTTGGAACTGCGAATAGTTCCCAGGTTCTTCTGGTTACTCTTGCGGTTGCAGTGATCCTTGTACAGCATGAAAGGGTTACCAGTCTCAGTCTGAGCCTCCAAGATAGCATACCACAGCTTCTGGGCCTTAATGGTCAGACGGCCACGTCCCTCCTGTTCGTACTTGGTATAGAGAGCCTCAAATTCATCGCCATAGCAGTCAGCCAGGCCAGGGCACTCGTTGGGGCACATGAGAGTCCAGTTGCCGTTCTTCTCAACACGCTTCATGAACAAATCAGGAATCCACAAGGCAAGGAACAAATCGCGAGCACGAATCTCCTCCTTACCGTGGTTCTTCCGGAGATCAAGGAACTCGAACACATCAGCGTGCCACGGCTCCAGGTAAATGGCAAAAGCACCGGGACGCTTGTTACCACCCTGATCGACGTAACGAGCAGTATTGTTGAAGACACGCAACATGGGAACAATACCGTTCGAGGTACCGTTGGTGCCAGCAATGTAAGAACCAGTAGCACGGATACGGTGTACGTTGAGACCAATGCCACCCGCCATCTTGGAGATCATAGCGCAAGTCTTGAGGGTGTCATAGATACCTTCGATACTGTCCTCCTTCATGTCTACCAAGAAGCAAGAAGAAAGCTGGGGCTGGGGAGTACCAGCGTTGAAGAGGGTAGGAGATGCATGAGTGAAGAACTTGCTCGACATGAGGTTGTAAGTTTCCAGAACACGCTCAACATTGTCACCCCAGATACCGACAGCTACACGCATAATCATGTGCTGAGGACGCTCAACAATCTTGCCGTCAAGCTTGAGAAGATAGGATCTTTCCAAGGTCTTGAAACCAAAGTACTGGTAGTTGAAGTCACGGTCATAGACAATGGCCGAGTCCAGCTCTTCCTTATGGCGCATGATGCACTCGTACGTCTCCTTAGAGATCATAGGCGAAAGCTTGCGGTTGGCAGGGTTGACATAGTGGTAGAGATCCGAGACGACCGAGGACCATTGCTTCTTGGTCTGCTTGTGAAGGTTGGAAACGGCAATACGAGCGGCGAGGATAGCGTAATCGGGATGAGTAACAGTCATGTAGGCGGCAGTCTCAGCAGCCTGTAGAGAGAAAAGTCGGGGTTAGAATTTTGACTCTTACAGAGGAAAAATACTCGGACGACCGAGTGAGCCGAAGATAAAATTTGTGGACTTACAAGATCATCAAGCTGGACAGTGGTAACACCACCATACACACCAGAAATTACCTTCTGGGTGATGGCGACGGGATCAACGTGATCCATGTCAAGGCCATAACAAAGGCGGGAGACACGGGCCGTGATCTTGTCGAACTGGACACGCTCCTGGCGGCCGTCTAAAAAGAAGGTTTAGTATGGTTACTTTGGTGATGTTGTCTATTCAAAGTTACTCTTAAGAGCCACTAGAATGACATCAGGAATTAAACTTACCGCGCTTCTGAACATACATGGCGGCAACTTTGGAAGTGAATTAATGATTTGTAAAGAATGTAGGCTGACTCCAAGATGTCAAATGTCCAATGTCCAACGATTATGTATAGGACAGGGGAAGAGCGGTGAAGTGTCAAGACAGATCAACGCAATGAGCACACAGGAGCAGCAAGTATAAAAGAATGTAGATGAATAACTGTAGAAACTCAATACAAAGATAGATGAGATAAAGCTAGCTGGAGCAAATACTGTCCAAGCAGCAATAAATATGGTGGTTTGCAAGAAGGAAAGGAGAAGCAGTTTTTCTCAAGCAAGTGCGGATCGCCGAGTTCAAGTACTGCACGGCAACGCTTACAAAGTTTGTTTCCTTTTTTAATGGAAACCACGAACTGCACGCGAAAAGCGCGCTCGTTGCTGCGTTAGCGCGATACGGAGCCACTGTCTAGTGGTCCGGAAAGCCTATGAGGGTGTCATCAACAGAAGGGTGGTTGTTGATGATGGGGCATCCGAACAACGCTACCCCTCACTAAAGCCCCTCTATTTGCGTTTTAGCATGCCCCGAGGGTCAATTGCCCCACTACCAACACCACTACTACACGGATCCTTTGCACGTTGTTGCTCGAGGGCAGGGTGCGTTGCTGGCGACGTGCCTTAGCAACGGAAGAATTCAAAGGCATTCTAGCTTCTTACAAAACAAATCTGCGACTAGGGCCAATACCGAACCTCCAGCAAGCCCGTAGCCAAGCCCCGGAGTCGGAGCTTGACAGGAGTATGTGGCGTATTCACCAGGCGATGTTTCTCATTAACAATGCAAAAGTAGGCAGCTTGCCCTGATCCATGGTTAGACATTCAATCAGCCCTGACATCCCAGCCTTCCTATCCTGCACCGACATTCCATTTCAGGAGTGGTGGGAAGGGCGGCTAATGCAGGTAATTGGCAATGTGTTCGGCGTGCAAACCGGAGACTTCTAGCATGCCTCGGAGCAGGAATTAAATACTGAAATGTTTGCAAGTAGTTTTACCAAACATTGTTCTTTGCAGAATATATTCAACCCTATCAAAGTGTGTACATGTGTACCAATTTACACATATATAAACATGAAAACTCTTGATTTCGTCACACGTCACCCAAACGCCCTAGTGTCGTGGTGCATACACGCTGTCACGTGATTACCCCACCATAAACATTATATCCCCTGTCCAAAACTAGGCAAGACGTCACCAAATCCAGGGTTCTTGCACATGCCAAGTTGACTACAGCCTATGAAAGTTTGAAATCCATGTTACCGGCAGTGTGTATGTGCAGACTTACATGAGTTTTCTCAAGTTTAACAATTGCATGTTCAATCTATCACGCAGCAGAATTCTTGCCAGGGTGCTCACTTCTCGTGTAAATCATTATCAGAGAACTTTCACCATGGCTGCTACATCAGTCGGCCTTTCACATCTCCGTGATGGGAAACCACAATTCATAGATGTGCGTAATATAAGGAGAATGCGGTCTCTTATTTACATGCATCTGAAGTTATAGCAATGACTGACTATTGGTAACTTATATGTAGATTGGTATCAACCTGGCAGACCCCATATTCAGGGGCTTGTATCACGGACAGCAACGCCACCCAGATGATTTGTCAGCTGTAGTACAGCGTGCCATTGACAACGGCTGTCCCAAGTTGATCATTACTGGCTCCGACTTTACCTCCTCTCGGGATGCCCTAAAAATCGCTTCCGAGTTTCGTACGTAAACTCTCGGTACCAAACATTTCTCTCGGCTTGACCCTAACATTGATCTGTAGCCAACCATGTGTACACCACTATCGGCATTCACCCTTGTTCGAGTGCCATTTTTGGCACCGGGAAGAAGCGGGAAGAAGAAGAACATACGCCGGCATGTGGCCCTAACCCTGATGAGACCGAGGACGTCGATGCAGTGCCCGACACAGCCAACACCGAGGCTGCAATGACGGAGCTCAAGAGCATTCTAGAAGACGCCCTCAAACATGAAGCGTTTGTGGCCTTTGGGGAGTTCGGTCTAGACTATGATCGTCTTCATTACTGTACCAAAGCTGTACAGTTACATTCATTTGATCAACAACTTGAGCTCGCAGCTTCAATGAAGCCTCAGTTACCACTCTTCCTCCACTCGCGAGCAGCTCATCGAGACTTTGTTGATCTTCTTAAGAAGCACTACGGTCCCAAACTAGAGAAACTCGAGAAAGGTGGAGTGGTTCATAGTTTCACTGGAACTATTGAAGAAATGAATGAACTCATGGATCTCGGTCTTTTCATTGGTGTCAATGGCTGTAGTCTCAAGACGGTCGAGAATTGCGAAGCTGTAAAACAGATACCGCTTAATCGATTGATGCTTGAAACTGATGGACCATGGTGTGAAGTAAGACCTTCACATGAAGGCTGGAAATACCTCATGCCTAAGGACAGTGAAGTCAAACCAACAGAGCCCGTTCCGGATTCTAAAGCGCCTGTAAAGAAGAAGAATCAGCCAAAGAAACCGGAACCCAAGATTATTGAGTCCACGGACATTTACAAGATTGTCAAAAAGGAGAAGTGGGTTGAGGGTGCCATGATCAAGGGCCGTAATGAGCCTTGTATGATTGGACGGGTCGCTACCATCGTTGCTGGCATCAAGGGCGTCACTATAGAAGAGCTTAGTAAGAGTGCTTGGGAGAATACTGTCAAGGTTTTCACTGGAGTGGTATCAAAGTAATGCGAGTAAGTGTTCACTTTATAGACAAAAAAGCATGGTTCAACATTATCATTGCTATTAATTTTCATACTCATGATGGCATATGATCTCGCAATATCCCACCTTCAACCGTTCCTACCGTAATACCTTCTTCTCCTGTCATCCATGCCGGCATTTGCTCGCCATCTATAGCTCCCGCTTCTACAAGCTGCCTAATACCAGAAAACACATGTCGGCCACTAAAGCATAGCCGAACATTAGATTTCGCAGCTCCACCATCTTCATCCGTCTCTTCAAAATCCGACAAGAAGGGATCCTTAATTACCACATCAAACTTTTCAATTCCCTTGCCATCATCTAGTTTTCCTGTGACACCAAATCGCCCCTCAGCTACCATTTGACGTCTTGAGGCAGCCTTTTCATCCGTAGATAATAATCTTTGATCTTTAACTTGCTTCGGGTCGGATGTAACCATGACACGGTCTAAAGGTGTGTCTTTTATCCTCTCGTCGGCATATATACTCCAACCACCTCCGGCAGAGTTTGTGCGTGTGGAGCTATGTGACTGTAGCACCGCAGAAAGGTTGTTCGAGCTGAAGTGCATGTCTTTGAGGGTATATCGTTGTCTAGGTTTTGACAAGGCTTTTGGGATACCCTCAACAATAAGAGACCGCATACTCCGACTATCAATTGATGCCACCGAGCTTACAGCTTGAGGCTTGGTTATGTAAATGAATGGTGCGGCATTCGGAAATGCGATATACATTACCCGGGCAGTTTCTATTGACTGCTCATCCGCGGGGATCACACTCTTGCCATGATAGCTATATGGTGAGTCAAAGATGAGAAGCCGAAGAACCAATATGGGTAATGAAGTGTGACGGTCAAAATGACAGTGGGCCTTCACGTCCGGGAGAACTTCTGAAAATAGCTTTTCGAGAAAAGTAGATGGATGGAAGCGAGGTACTTGCAGGCTATTTTCATCCACTGAATACACATCTTCCCCATCTTTTACTCCGGACGGTGTGCTCTTTAACGGCAATATGCGGTATACTGACCACTTTTGTGATGTGGGGTGGTCATAGAAATATTGCATATCCGCCATAGCCAGTTGATACATGGAGATTCCTGCTCTCCAATCACCCTCTAGAATACGGTCAAGAACCTCGCGTTTAGATCCTTTTCTTTCCTGTATAGCCTCATATAAGTCAATTAATTCGTCAAGTGAGTCCATTGGAGGAAAGAAATCCGAATCATCATCATACCCCGTGCTTAGAACGGGGAAAGAGACACCATCACTGCGCTCATCTAGCCAGTCTAATGCCAATTGAATGAGGGCACTTCTTGAAAGTCGATTGAATGTTCGAACTACTAAAGCCGATGAAGCCGGGAGTCGGACGGAAGATTTAATGCGTGCCGAGGTAGGTATAGAGAGTCCAGAAGCCATGATTATAGTCCTTTGTTGATTGAAATAACTTATGCAATGAATGGTTTACAACATATGACGTGCTCTCTGGCGCTAAGTTGCATTGACGAAGTTTATGATGAGATTCATGTGAGTGACAATATTAATGTTAACGATATTCTCAAGTATTGTTGTTAACTGACAAGCCAAAACGGCCAATCACAGTGACGCGTTGGTGTTGTACAACACGCTTTGGTATCGTGGGTTATTTGAAGTTAACCCTATCATTACAGTGGGCCTTCATTAATTAGATTCGAAATGAGGATCTTGTTCGAAACCTCGCATACATGTAAGTGATTGTTCCGGTGAAAGAATATTACAAAGAACAAAAAATAAAGATGCAAGGCACGAGGACTGTGTTACATTGCGTGATTCTTTTTGATACAAAGAGATGGGCTACTCTTGACTTTTTTATCTTTCGAAAATCATGAGATTCATGACCCCTACAAATTTGAAGTTGTTACAGTACACTACGAGGCCTCGTACACTACTTCTAAAGTGACGTATCCAAAGGGATGACAGCGATAAACATGTTTAGTCACTTCGGTCGAGCTTTGGCCTTTCGCTGTCGGGAAAAAAATCGGGACTGAAGTTCTAGCCAAGGTGCACTTGCCTAGTTCTTGTGTCCAAGTAAAGGCAAATTAATGTAACAACGGCTAATCTTTGTGCCGTTAATGCTTTGCATTTTTTTCATTGGGAGCTACTAAAACACAACTTGTCAAGTTTCCTGCGCCAAAAACAGCCACGGGATTAACTCCGCTTTGGACCCAGGGTTTGTCAGAATAGTTATCCACTACAGCGGTGAGATTCTGCCAGAATCATTGAACCTGCGAACCAATCAAGTACTGTCGGAGTCTAGAAGGAAAACACACCGTAATTATTAATGATTGTTAGGAATCGCCTCTGCACTGCAGTCGCATCATTACTGCAATGATACCCCATTCCCGTTCAGAGGAAGCAGTCTACAGCAGGTACCACAGTCGTAGCGCAACTCTCCATGACCTGGCCATGGCGGCGGTCAACCGCCATCCGAACGAATGACCCATTTTTTTATCGATAGATCCCAGTGAAACGGCAGCCTTTTCGCTCCTGCCCACGATTCAAAGCCCGCGCCCTCCTTTCTGTTCGCTGCCCCCCACTAGCACAAACAGGGTTCTATGTTTGACCGAGTGAATTGGATAACTCGAGGATAACAGTCACAAATAGTACTTGTAGGAATAGGAACTAAGTCTGCGACAGTACTAGCCTGTTCCGTCGGCGAAATGGAGGCCGGCGCCCAGAAAAGAGCAAATGCGCTTGGCTATTAAAACACCAATGGAATCCACTTCCCCAGATTCACTCGTCTGCTAATATCTTAATTCTCTTTTGCCTTTGCTGTTTTTTTAAGCGATAGAGTTTGACCTATCTCGTTGAAGAGGAGACTCTTTTGTCTAGCGGACTATTTGCATCGCCGTATACAATATCTTTACTGTTGTATTCTTACGCATTTTTCCACGTTTTTTGCGGCCCGTCTTGCTGATTGGCAGATCCACTCGCAAAACTCCGAATTGCACCATTATCGCAGCCGCACGTCACATACCCGCTCGTCCATCTCAGACAATATGTCTTCCAACTACAATGGCCGTCGCGCCCCCAACGTTACTCATTATTTGAGCAGCGTTGAAGGCCCTGTCCTACCTCCCACCGACGAGGAGAACTTCAACTTCGAGAACAGCCTGTCTTTGTTCACCAACAGCCAATTTTTCGATTATGAGACTGGCCGTGATACCAACTTCCAGACTCAGCCAGCCAAGATTGACACTGAGGCCGCCGCCGCTGCCGCCGTTTTGACTGCTTCGCCTGCTGACCTGTCCGTCCCCAACATGAACTACGCCCTTGGTAAGTATTTAAGTCTACGATCTCGTCCTTGCCTGTTTTTCAACAAGAGCCTCTTCGACAACACATACTACATATACACTTAGAGAGCATGGGGACTAGTTGGCCCTCTCCATACATCACCACGAATAGTTGGTATTTGTGATTGACTGTCGTCGAGTGGCTGGATTCATCGTTGCATAACATGCATTTTCACACAACTGTTCGGACATCAGCGGAACAATCGGCTTAGTACCAAAGTATACAACTTGTGTCTCACAGGCCTTTTTACGTACGAATAACTGGTTCGGCCGTACAGACAAACGCTACAAGTGTGGCCATTGGTGTCATTGAAAGCCTATTTTGGATATCAGAATTGCAAAACTCGACGAGTGTCAGTGCGATTTTGCTTTGAAATCGCAATATTCCCTGCTGAAGACATCATGTGGGGTTCTGGGATACTAGGTCAATATGCAGACCCCACCGGCCTGCCCCGCCGTTAACAACCGACCTGCCAGGGCTTGCTGCTCCTGCAACCTGCCTCTTTTGTCAGCATGTCATGTCAATGGTCACCTCATCTCTTACGCTTCTTTTGCTTCACGCGGAAACCGAGGCCGAATGTATCAAGTTGTAACGTTCGTTGAGCCTGACGGTGCGCATTCTGGTCCGCTTATCCACATCATAAAAATACACGCCGCAAGATGCCTGCCTTAGCCGCGTGTAGCCCCACTTCACCAAGACTATCGCAAGAAGCACTCGAGATGATGCAATCCAAAGAAACCCCGGTCACAGATTTCCCAAAATGGAAACATATTGTTTTCACATAAATCGAGGTGGTGATAGCTGCTTCAGTTCTCCTTTACACTTTGCCCGTTAGCGTCATTCCTTTACTTTACCCACTTCATTGTCATGCCGTTGGCTACCCAGTCCTTGTTAGCTGTCTATCCACTCAAACGACATTGAAGCTATCGTCTTCATCCTTTATCATCATTTGTTTTAACGGCCATATGCCGGTCACTTACTTGTTTCGTCCACCATGACATCATTTACTGACTCGGCATACACAGGTGATTTCAACTTCGACTTCAACACTTTCACCGCCCCCGGCCTTGGTTTCGATGCCGAATCTCTTTCTATCCAGCAGATTCAGGCGCCTCTTTTCCCTGCTCAGATTCCTCAGCAGCAGCCTCAGCCCCAGCAGCAAGCTCAGCAGTCCACTTTCATCCAGACTGTTCCCCAACAGAGCATTGTTTCCAAGAACAAGGTTGAGCTTAACCTTGAGGAGCGTTCCCGTGTTGCAGCTGAGGAGGATAAGCGTAGACGTAACACTGCCGCCTCCGCTCGCTTCCGCGTTAAGAAGAAGCAGCGTGAACAGGCTCTGGAAAAGTCTGCCCGTGAGATGACTGATCGTGTGACTAAGCTGGAGAACCACATCAAGCACCTTGAGACGGAAAACAAGTGGTTGAAGAACATCTTGTTGGACAAGGTCGACCCAGAGCAAGTTGAGGCTATCCTCGCTGCTGGTTACGCCACTCAAGATGAGAATGAAGAGGCTGCTCCTGTCGCCGCTGATGTTAAAACCGAGACTGCTGCCATCTCTACCATTTAAATCTCACTAGTTGATATATACTTGGTACACCTGTCATGGTCACTATAGTCGTCTTGGCTGGATCTGTTGGTTTCTTGCTTTGGTATCGACTGTATAGCGTGTCTGCCATTGACGAAGGACATCAATGAAAAAAAGTTTGCGTGGTCGGAGAGTGACACCTTTCCTTGACCATGCTTTACATCATATACGTTTGCTATCTTGGTGTTTGTTTTGTATTTGGATTACTTATCACGTTTCTCACTTGTTTGAACCCACGATGCCTCGGGAAGGGGGAGGTATATTTCCCTTTTTATGTTATTCATGATATTCCTTTTTTTTATTTGAAATGGTTATGCCTTATTGCATTTCTGTTTCAAGGACCATATGTCAAGGTCTTTTTAAAAACACTACACTGTAAGTGTAGTCAGTCAAGGTCACAATAGGCGACTTTGCACATCAATACTAGTCAGACCTTACTGGCCATTACATTAACACTATGAGAATATCGTGCCAACATAGCCTAGTTTAGATATTGATATATGATTTTGTTTTATTTAACTATGTGTCATGCCAACCATTATTTTTAGGCCTTTTCCGCTCTAAGTTTCTCTAGACGCTGCTTGTTTCTCTTCCCTAACACACGTAGAGTGTTATTCCTCTCTATCTCGCTCATTTGTTGCCAGTTGTTGATACGTGAAACCGTGCCATCTTGGTTGACGACAAGTGGGCCCAAACCGTCCAGTTTAGCTTCAGCACTACCTTGACTCATGTCAAGCCTGACGGTACTATCCGAAGAATCAGGTTCGGGCAGAGCAGGATGACTACCGACAGAGGATTTCACCTCAGTTTCGGGTGTCGCCGCGCTGACGTCATTTGACTTGGACGACATTGCAAGACCAATGTGGAAGTTTCTTTTATAAGTGGTGTTGATGTAGGACGGATAAGTGACAGTCCGAATCGGTCTCAGTGTAATGTGTCTTGTCAGAAGGTGAATTGGGAGTCTCATGGGTGCTTTTTGGTTGGTGTTCCGGGAAGTGAAGAGCTGCCCTTGTAAGGTGTAGTATAAAACCGAGAGGACAATTTGTTGTGATAGTTTAATTGTACAAGGTAGCGGAGGAGATTTGTATTTGAATAATTCGGTTTACGGCGAAGGCTTAAAGGGCATGCAGCACGCCTCTGTTCTAGTACCTTCTATAGGTGCTAGTAGCTTTTTTTGGTACATATGTTCGTAAATACATAAGTTGACTGGCTATGTCGAGGCTTATTCTGCCTTGGCACAGTGAAAAATACGATATCACACCTTGAGCTCATGGCAGATTATGTCTACTAACAAAGATATTCATCAAGTTTCTGTAAGCATGATGAAACAAAAACGTTGACTTCTGTACTGATAAGTGTTTATGTGTGTTAGGTCTGTCTTCGCTAGTTTTTGGGCTATAAACGCATTATTGAAAACTTTCGGACACATGAGCTGTAGTGTACCCTATAAATGGACAAATCAGTGGCAACCGACGCCACCTGCGAAATATAGCTTGGGGGTTGATTCACTATTGAGTCTCAAGGACAGGCCAACTGCACCACTGTCAGCCAAAAACTCCAGTGCTACTTCGCCACACCATTAACGCCTCGTAACAACCATTTTTGTATACAGGGCCTCGACAAGCCTTGAAGCCCCTGAGTCAGCCCTGGATACTGGTAACATCCAAGACCCGGTAGCGATATTTGGGAGGCATTTATGAACATGCATGGTGGGAGCTATCACAGCCTATGAGACAGCATCACTTGGCCATACAGACGGATACGATATACTGCATGAATGATTGTGCACTGACATTTGCGGTATCGTGAAAGTAGCCTTCTCAACGGGCAACAAATCACCCATTGGTACATACAAAATACTTACTCCGGATACTGGATATCTAGAGCTATTGAATTCGACAACTTGCGGAGCTAAATCGATTACACGATACCCATCTACGTACTCGCCTAAACCCAGTCTCGCCCCCTCTTCCCAAGTCAAGTCCTCCGCCTCTTTGGTCTCGTCTCCTCAGGACCTCCTCGTCGCTCGTTTTGCCCCCCTCTCTGTTGACGACTTGTTCAAACGGCCTAGCCTTATATCCGTCGTCGTCGACCCAATCTCCCGTCAAGCTATTTGTTCGTCTGCATACAACAGATTAACTTACATACTCGTCGAATTCACTCGTTCTCCTGCTGGATGCATCACTGGCCACCATTTGGGCACTATCCCGGTCAATAAACCACGGCCTGTGTTTGTGTGTTTGGAAAATAACAACACTACAAACCAGGAAAAATAACGCTCAAGGTGCATTCGAGGCTCTTTCTTCCATGCGCCTTCAGTACCCTTCTGGATTATCGTCTTTTTGTCCGAGGGAAGAGATAGAGTTCTGGTCCCATATTCCTGTTGCGCTGCCATCATGAGCGGCGACCTCAGTCTTTCTGCTGCGCTTGGCGGCCTACGAATAGCGAACCCGGACGACAATGACACCCCGCCAGCCGCCTCGCAAATCGACAACGCCTCCTACGAACCAGACTTGAATGTCATTTCCGCTCCCAGCATCCCTCAAACCACTGTACACCTACAGGCGAATCCTGCCGCGCGTGATATTTACGACTCTCCGCCCTCTCACAACCAACTACACCGCGTTCGAGACTCTTCGCCTTCTTCCATTCATCGTTCGCAACAAAGTCGCTATCGTTCCTCGTCTGATCCTCGGACGACAATTCCAAATTCCAGTCAAATTTCCCGTAACCCGTCCACGCGAACTCGAAATATCGACACTGCTATCCCTGTATCGCGGCCGCCCTACGTCAGAGAAGGCTCGACTACTTCCTATAATCCAAATCACCTCAACTACGATCCTTCATACAATCGAGCAAGCGCGTCTGTTCCTGGACAAGCGGGCCGCCCTTATTCGGTTTCATACGCCCCCACACATGTGCACGATCCCCGCTCCGGCCAGTCTTCACAATTATCACGAGCCGCTAGCCAACGCGGTCCACATCCACACTCAATGGCAGGTCCACAAATGGCCATGGACAATCAGCCGCCTCCGCGACGCAGCTCTCGTGGCGTGAGCCAACAAGGAGGTGCCCCAAGTGAAGGTTTTGGTCCAGGCTCGTCTGTTCCCCGGACCGAGCAAGAGTGGAAAGATCGTGGTGCGGTAGTTGGTATGAAGCGGGAGATAGATGCCGACGGGAGACCGGTCATGCGACCATTCAAAAAGGGCGTGTCGGACTTTAACTTTGGTCAGGTTCTGGGAGAAGGGTCTTACAGTACTGTCTACTATGCCACAGACCGCCAAACACTCAAGGACTATGCAGTTAAGGTCCTTGACAAGCGCCACATCATCAAGGAAAAGAAGATCAAATACGTCACCATTGAAAAGGATACACTTAACAGACTGACTGAGCACCCGGGTGTGGTGCGTCTGTACTACACCTTCCAGGATCAGGCCTCTTTGTATTTTGTGTTGGATCTTTGCAATGGAGGTGAGCTTTTGGGGGCTCTTAAGAAGACGGGCACATTTGATGTTGATTGCACTCGGTTCTATGGCGCTGAACTACTGGATGCCATCGATTACATGCACGCTCGCGGTGTCATTCATCGTGACCTTAAACCTGAAAATGTGCTGCTCGACGACAACATGCACATTAAAATTACCGACTTCGGTACGGCAAAGTTGTTACCCGATCCTAAGCTTGCTCGTAGTTCGACTGGCCAGGAGACTAGGTCATCAGACAGTCAATCCAAAGATGGCAGAACAGTTTCCTTCGTGGGTACTGCTGAATACGTGAGCCCAGAGCTACTCATGAACAAGAAGGTCGGAAAGCCCAGTGATATTTGGGCCTTTGGCTGCATCATATATCAGCTCTTGGCTGGACGGCCGCCATTCAAGGGAAACACCGAGTATCTCACTTTTCAAAAGATTTTGGCACTCGAGTATGAGTTCCCTCATGGGTTTCCTCATCACGCGCGTGATTTGGTAGAAAGGTGTCTCGTCATCGACCCCGCGCATCGTGTTACCATTGAACACATCAAGAACCACGAGTTCTTCCAAGGCCAGTTTTTTGGCAAGCAATTATGGAAGGGGCCTGCGCCGCGTCTTCGTGCATATGTTCCACCGCCGCAAGAACCAAACATTATCCAACTCGGTAATAGCAACGCCAAGTCTCCCGGTCTTCCATCCTCCGGCTCATCAAAACCGCAATCACGAGGTCGGCCGCAGTCAAATTCTGGGATCAACCCATCACCAAGGGCGGCCACCCAGATCACCGAACTGCCACCACCTAGTCAGATTGATATTGATTGGAGTCCTATCCTGACACGGCCTAGTGAGCGTGTTCTCAAGATGGGTGAACATGTTGTGGTGTCCTCTCCCTCCTCTGGGTCTCCCAAGGGGGATGAGGGACATAAGAAGCTCTCTAGGTTCTTTGGTGGCAGTAACATCAAGAAAAAGCAGCGTCTTGTCATTGTAACCACTGCTGGTCGTATTCTCTTGGCTCCCAGTGGTGGCTCTGACAAGAAGGTCAAGCAAGAGATCTCTCTACTGGCAGAAGATTGTGTTTGGCGGACTCAGCAGGACAGTAAGGGCATGATTCATTGGTCCCTTGACACTGTAAGTTGTAATTTTCCGTCTCTATGTATATCCAGGATAGTATTTGCTAACAGTTCTTTAGGGTGGTGTGCACTACACCTTTGAGGAACCAAAATATCCCTCGCCTGATAACAAGCTTGCCAATGATTGGATTGACACTCTAGAACGATCCAAGGACATTGGCAGTTCACAGGCTGCCCTCTCAGGTGAAAACTACGATTTGCCAGACAACCGGCCTTCCAGCCCTGCTAGCACCACCGGCGGCCTTAGTACCTACGACGGTTATGGACCCGGCATGTCGGGTAGTCGCAACCCTATAAACAAGGCCAATACAGGTGAAGAGTTTACAGCCAAGCGCAACCGGTTCAGTAAACGACAGTCTAAGAGTGGTTTGGGCCCAGTATTCTGAACATAACAAACATGCCGATACCCCTTCTCTTTTGTCTATTTTCTTTCTTTGGGCAGTCGGACAGGTGTTGTCCGATTTGTCTTCTTTTTTATTCATGTTCTTGCGCTTTTTTGTATCACCATCATTGCTTGGTTGACCTGATTACCTTTCTCTATACCACTTGTAATCGGGAGTATTGTGTCTTCTTTTGTTCGTTGTTGTCTTGCTGGTTTCTTCAGTTGCGCCACTGCCGTTTTCTGCATCCATATTTGTTTTTGTTGAGTCCTTTTGTTCAATTCTCCTACTGATTTTATTTCGACTTGGCCCGTTTTATTATAGTCAAGAATGTTTGGGTTTTGGTTCTTCTACATTTAGAGTAGCTCTTTTGCTGTGTGGTTTTCTTTTTTACTTGATCTCCTTTGTCGTTCGGGGTTTGGGGGCGGGCAATTATAGTCATTAGTGTGTAGTTGAAAATCCATGGTCTTGATTGTGTCCACGCTATGTTTTGGTCTCTTTATTAACCATGTCTTCAATATGTTAATCAGCGTGTGTGCAACAATCATTTTCCGTTGTGTAACTCTCAGCACAATGCCAATGTCATTTAGGGTTATGATGAGCACGTATCACGTGTTTCTTTTAGCTGTCGCGAATTGGACAAGGCTGGATCACCACTGGCAACAGGGCCCACTTTCCACGCGCCGTTGGAAAGAAATCACGACGTGCGTGTACGACGAACCCCAAGCTTCCAATTTAGGGTAATACCTGGACCATCTTCCAATTCGACGTCGGCCTCGAAAAGTCGAATATTTGATCGGATGTGCATTTGCATCTGCATTATCTAAAATACTATCGCGTTTGTTTTGTTTGTGGATTCACAACTTCCGCATCTTTTCTCTTATTCGAACTCGGTTTAATCTGCTGCATACACTTGAATTGTCACAATGCAGACTGGTCAGTTTCGCCAATTCAATGCCGCTGGTGCGGCATCGC
The DNA here is from genome assembly GCA_000712465.1 of Huntiella moniliformis. Classification (NCBI taxonomy): domain Eukaryota; kingdom Fungi; phylum Ascomycota; class Sordariomycetes; order Microascales; family Ceratocystidaceae; genus Huntiella; species Huntiella moniliformis. The sequence continues at coordinate 101,974 of JMSH01000059.1, forward strand.
GCAGCGGTCGGCGTGGTCAAAATTGTAAGAAAACACTCGAGATAATGGATGGGATAAGTGCGGGTTATGGTTTGGAATTCGGTGTTAACTAATTGTGTTTTGTAGCCGCTGCTAACCAAGCCGCGCAAATGGCTCGCGAACAACAACAAAGAGAGGCGCAGCGTGCCGCTGAGATGGCGCAAGCTGTAGCTGCTGCTGATATGGCGAAACGGAGGAGCAGGAAGCCTACTGATAAGGATCTTCCTGAGGGGATCGAGAATTGTATCCCGGATGCGGAGCTTGCGGCGCATTATAACAGCCTGCGGGGTTATGAAAAAAGATTGGATGCTATGATTACACGGAAGCGGCTTGATGTTTTGGAAGATGTTAATCGCCAACCAAAGGTATAGTTGCATGAGCTTTGTATACTTGCGTTAATGTTATGACGAGATTCTAACTTTGCGATCAATTTATAGCACGCCCGAACGCTCAGAATCTGGGTCTCCAATACAGTCGAAGAACAGCCTTGGCAGCAGGCCAATCTCAATGTCGACAGCTTCGATTTCAGCAGCTCGGTGGCCTCCACGTATAAAGTCAAAATTCAAGCTCAACTCCTTCCCGACGAACTTAGCTCTAGCGATGCGGAAGAGAACGAAGACGACTTGAAGCTTCACTTCCCCAACTTTTTCAAGTCGATGAGCGTTGAATATCCCGCCCCACAGGCTCCAGACCAACCGGTCGAGTGGAAGAGACCAGATATTATGCCTAATATGCCACCTGGTGCGCCTCAGTTGGATGCGCTCAACTTTGACGAAATCACGTTCCGTCGCAACGGTGATGATAACATTAACATTGTGATTCACCTGCTCAGATACGAGGAGACTGAGAGATATGCTGTTAGCCCCGAGTTGTCTGATGTGACAGGCTTGACTGATGGCACCAGATTTGAAATTGTTCGGTCTTTGTATGAGTACATCAACTCGCAGAATCTCCAGGAAGATGAAGAGCGCCGTCACTTCCGGTGCGACGATGCTCTCCGCAAGGTCGTGAAGCGTGATATGGGCAGTATCCCATCACTCCAGGAATATATTCTTCCTCACTTAAGTCCCATGCCGCCAATTTCTCTGCCATACACTATTCGTGTCGACAAGGCCTTCCATGAGAACCCCACCCCAACCATCTATGACGTTCGCGTCATGATCGACAGTCCCATCAAGTCTCAACTCTACCGTTTTATCTCGGATCCTTCGTACAGTTCTATGCTCCGTGACGTTGTTGGACTCGACGATAACCTCGCCAAGATTGTCCAGGCGATTCTGATTTCCAAGGCGAAACGGACATTCTTTACTTCGTTAGCGGATGACCCTGTAGGCTTCCTGCGTAAGTGGCTTAGTTCGCAACAGAGAGATCTTGAGGTTATTTCTGGACAGACAGTCCGGGGTGTCTCGGGAACTGGCGCGGAAACGTGGAGAAAGGGTGGTAAGGACAGTGTCTGGGCTACTGAGGCGGCGCAGGAAAGTGTCAGTATGTTGCTTTCTAAGCAACCTAGATTCCGGTAGAGAGTTAGTTGTGATGGTCTGATTTCACGGTTATGGTATTTGCTTCTGTCTGTTCTGGAGTCCTTGGTTTGCGTGTGGGTTGTTTGGGTCTTTTTTTTGTTTTTTTTCTCCTTCGGATTATTTTTGGTTATTTGGGGGTGTTGGACTGGTGCGTTCTTGTCTCCAAATACATATATCTGTGGGTTTTTGTTATCACGTAATGTAATGGAGACTGGCGCAAGTGTTGGATATCCGTATCGTGTGGCTTCTCTTGCAAGTTTCCACCGTGTTGGCCTTTTGTAAAATCCAATAATAAAGTGATGTATTGATTCACCTTTGCTTTCTTCTTTGAGTGTTGTGTTTATTTATCCAGTGTGAAACGGATTCTTCGGGGATTCAGCATTATTGACATATTCTTGGGTCATTTGGGACACGCAATACATGCGTGTGCTTGGGAAATACAAAAAGTCACCGTACGGGAAATTCAGTGTAGGCTATACACTTTTACTAGTCGGCTATGGTACATATCACATAAATATGCATCTATTTTGAGCTTGGGGGCTGTAATCGGAGTATTTACAGGTTCTTGTCATGTGTCATACATAGTATATACTCGGAGGAATATCACACCATGGCATTGTCATCTTTCAAAAATTCTTCTAGGTGATCAATGGTTCATTCGGACGAACTCTGGGCATTCGTTCCAGATTGATTCGCCATGCTGTTCGCCACGCCGGCGCATGATTTTGGAACGTTCAAGGTGCCTTCTAATCATATTTAGTTATGCGGGTTATGTGGACTGTAGGAACGTAGGTGAGGGCTAAATAGGACATAAATACGAGTTGGTTTTGTTACAGATTGGAAGCTTTGATTTGTTATTGGTAAGTGATTGACATATCGATCTTGATCGTAAGTTTGAAGTTTGTTGATTTCGAGGGTTGGTAAATGGTAGGGTTAATATGTTCGTCACACAATAATAGCGGGAGGATTCGGAATTTGCCATACTTTGGATTTTGAGTGATGTTGTGTAATTCGACAGTGAATATGTAAGCAGATTGTCGGGGGTTGGTGACTTCAGACGTTATAGAAGTTAGACAACAGCGAGGATTGACGTCTATTTTGTGTACCGAACGAGTGAGGGCTAAGTAAACATACACACATACAGATACGGTTTTGTTCTATGAACAAACTTGGCTGGTGCGAGGTTCTCAAACAATGTGGTGGACCATAGAGTGGCTCTTATCAGCCGTAATGGTGGTTTCGAAAGATGGTGAACATGAAAACGCATAAAGGATGTTTACTACTACATTACCCCCCAAAAGTTTCTAATGACCCGTCCGTTCATACATACGCGAAGAAAAGAAATCTTGACAAAGTCTGTATTAAGACCGTAGCTTACTATTGAAGTAGTGGTGCTCTGCACGATACATCAGATGAGACCGTCGCCGTTTTCCGTAGTCGCTCGGGCGGGAGGTAACTTCGAAAATGGCCGTGCAGACCTATTTGGTGATCACGAGAGGCTTGGTCTCATGATTTAGATCTGAAACCGATGGTACCTGGGAATATCGGGATGACAGGGCCAACAATAGAGTCTTTTATCGGCCGTAGTTCTAAGCCTTTGTTGAAGAGTTGGGGCTGCTTTTCGTTTTTGGTGATAGCATTGTGGGATATCATGTACTTTTGAAGATGCCTAAAAATCCAAGAATATCATGATATTGTCATGGGGAGTCTGTGAGTTGACGTGGTAGTAAAAAAACTTTATTTTGCGGGTGCTGAAAATAGGAACTTGTAGCAAACAAGTTACTTCATGATGCCGTTTAAACCGAATGGTCTCGGATCGATAACCGCCAAACTGTCACAGATCTGATGACCCAAGTAATCACATCCGGTTTTCCGTGAGAAAGTGTCATCTCCTATGACATTGACAGCTATTCCACACTAATTCATCCGTTCTCCAATTAAGAGAAATGAGGTACTGTCGTCATTCTGCATTTTTGCGCACATAGATATCAATGCTGAGGGAAATATCCTCCGTTCGGTTGTCCACTTGCAATTAAGCTTTACATTGAAGACCCAGTTTGATAGCCACCCTAAGAACTTACAGCCAAACTTGAACGCACGGCCCCGGTATGCCAAGATAGCCGGACCCTCGGAAGTCTAGATATACTAGGTACGCATTGTCAATCGACTTCATGCCAATCTTACAATATTGCTCTAAACTTCCATCGTTGGTGGTGTTGCTCTAAGTTTACTACTTCTGGGTATATGCCAAGGGGCTATGCACTGGTTGTTAGATGGCCGGCCAGAGAAACGTGGGAATGGCGTTTGTGCACACGGCTTGATGGAGAGACACGGGCCGAGTGTGGTATTCTGGTGTGTTACGGATATCGATCAGACCAACTACAGAGAGCTCGTGGCTCGGGGTAGCTGTGCTTGTTTCGAAGCAGATGAGGACCTTGCTTACTGAAGTGGTTGCCGTTCGGCGATTAAGCGGTTTTATGTGGATGGGTATGTACATACGAAACTATTCAATATAAAAGAGACGGACTGCCACTCTCTAGATGTAGTTGAAGAATCTCTTTTCTCACCATCCAGTTCTGGGTTCTCATTCGCACTCGCGATATTCTAGTCTTTCGTTTCTCATCATCACCATCTTTTTGCATCCAACTTTTCACATTCTTTCTTTTCGTCTTTTGACAAACTATCTTAATTTACAACACTTCGTTATCCAACTTTATCGCCTTTCTCTGAACCCAGATACCGGCTTCTCACAAACACACACTACTCTACTTCACCAAACACATTTCAAATCTCCCTCACAATGCTTTTCAAGAACGTCCTCGTTTCCCTGGTCATGGCTATGACTGCCACTGCCGCCCCTGCCACTTCCCAGGCTGATGTTTCCATCTCCGAGCCCCGCAGCATCATGGCCCGTTCCGTCATTGCCCACGACGCCGTTGTTGCCTTTCCCGAGACTATCCCCAGTGACAACATTGGTCGTGTCTACAAGAGATTCCAGCCCTGGCTCCGTACCGAGGGTGACGGCTGCTGGTCGTACCCTGCCGTTGACAAGGACGGTAACATTAGCGGTGGTCTTAAGACCTCTGGTAAGCCTTACGGTGGCTGCCGTGGCTCTTCCGGTCAACTTTATGTCCGTTCTGCTTGGTATAACGGTCGCTATGCTATCATGTACTCTTGGTACATGCCTAAGGATCAGGGCATGGGCAGTCTTGGTTGGATTGGTCACCGTCACGAGTGGGAGAGCACCGTTGTCTGGATTGATAACATGGACGCCACTTCCCCCGCTATGCTCGGTATCAGTGCCTCCGCCCACTCCGGCTACAACAGATACAACTACATCCCCGACAACCTCTTCCAGCCCGGCACCAACCGTCCCCAGATCAAGTACTACAAGGACGTCGCCTTCTTCGGCACCCACTCCGTCGATGTTGACACCGCTATTGGTGGTGAACAGCCCATGATCCAGTGGGAGATGTTGCCCCAGGTTGCTCGCGATGCTCTTTCGACCGCCGACTTTGGTGATGCTAACTTCCCCCAGAAGGAGGACCGCTTCTGGCAGCAGCTCGAGAAGGCTTACCCCTTCTAAGCAAGAAAACCATAGCCGCTTTGGCTGACAATGTCTTGTCATGAATTCCTTCTTTGTTCTGTTCCTGTTTGGCGTTTTCCTTTGGTTCTGGTTTTGTTTGGCTTTTGAATGTTCTTTTTTCTCTATCATGATCTCGCTTCATTGATGTTGTTCAGATCTTTTCGATTCTCCAATTGGCAGTGCTTGCCAAGTTTGATCATATACTTTTCTCTTCTTGTACATCAAGTTCTGCCCTGGCTTTTGGCCTTTATTGTTTCTACAGCTGGCTGCTTGCTTCACTCTGTGACTAGTTTACCCTTCTGTTTCGTATTTTGGAGTCTCCAAGATCAACGACTTCATAGTTGTTTTCTTCATTTTCTCATTTCTATCTAGTAATGTTCATAGTAATGAATCAGTGCTCTATGCACAATACCCATAAATTTGAACATTAGTCCTTGTATCGTGCCATGTGAATGTTTGTTTATGAATAGACCAGATTGTCATGTAAGGGGTATAAATAGTGGATTATAGTCTAAGGAGTGATATTCTATGTAACGTCGTTCATCTCAACGACATCAAGGTTGGAGTCGTTTAGTGAAAATCCTGTAGTTGTGTATGTACTGGCCTACCACCAAAATCAAATTACCGATTGGGGGCGATGGGTGCCGAAGGCAGGTTCTTGATCTGTTTGATCAAAAACTCACGTTCGTCAATAAACTGTTCATCGTCTGTCCTGTCTTCTAAAAAGTGGGACAGGAAGACCAACAGCTTGTCCCGGTTCATGATCAAAATCTTTTGAACAGCCACTGACTTGTGCGGGTTGGCAACGAATACCTTGAATACATGGAATCCCTCGTACTGTACCATTTTGCGTTCATCGCGCAATAGATTCATGGTAATCTTCAAGTGCTCACCGCTATCGACGTATGCAGTCATGACTGAATAATTGGACCGGTCCAGGAGAATCTCACCAAGAAGCTTGATGGACTGGCGTTTAGTTACATAACTCTTGGACTGTACCAGGACAGAGTTGTATTCACCAAAGAAGTCATCAAAGTTGACAGACAGATACCTTGGGACGAGTTCTTTGTGCTTCGTCAAAAGTTCCTAAAGAGGTTTGTTAGAACATGTCGTTGCTATGGGTAAGCCGTACAGTAGGAATGGACGAGCATATCTACGATTCGATCCATTCCATACGTATCATACAAACAACACTTACCCTAAACGTGGTAAAGGCATCTGCTGCAACCTCAAACGAGCTCTTGTCTACCCAATCAAAAAAGCGCCAGAATACACCCCGCTTCGACTGTGGCCGGTCACGGTCAATAGTTGACACGCCGTACATACTAGAACCCTTTTCTTCGTTGTCGTCGTACAGAATGATGGCGGCAGCAGCTTCGGCTTTCAGGACCTCGCGTAAAACAGAGCCTGCTGGAGTGGCACTTTCTTTGTGGTCATAACCGCGACATAGCTGAACGAGTACTTGTGGGCGCTGATTGACGACATATGATAAGGCAACAGGGTCGGATTTAGGCGATGCGCCTGGTGGCCGGAAACGAAAGACGTATGAGAAAATTACTTGGGTATCTTTTCGAGATTCGAATGGAAATTTGTGTAGATGAGTGGCGAGATGGTAGAGAAGGTCCTCTTCGATTATACCGGTGACGAGTTGGTACACTTGTTCCGGGTTGGAATCGCCTTCTATACGTCATTGAACAGTTAGAACAAGAAATTACATTAGGTGGCAAAGTAAATGAGCGGGCAGTTTTCGAGTGTTGAAGACAAGAAGCATCGTGAAAGTCAACACCACATACCTTCTTGTAGGATAAGCTTAATCTGGGACAGAACCTTGGCCAAATCCTCAGTTTTAACGGGATTCCCCGTCGGCCACTCGACGCTTAATCTGTGGATACATTCCCGAGCCTGCTTGGGTAGATCAAGAGCCGTTCGGGCTCGGGTACGACCGAATAGAAAGGCCATGTCTGCGACAATACGGTGGGTGGTAGGTGAATCGGTCAGGTCGCTCGTAATACGAGATGAAGTGAGGATGGTGATCTCGGTGTCTACGCCGAGTCCGCTGTAAAGAATCTAGATATAGTTGAAGAAGATGTTGTGAAGGATATGAATGGAGACCTTCGTGGTGGGTATTAGCGGAAACAAGTTTATCAATCCGCAAGTCGCACAGCAAGCGCACCAAGTGATGTTTATTTGGGTTATTCAGACAAAATCCAAGTGCATAAGTAGCGCTAGGGGCAACCTAGGTTGGGTGCGCCTGAGAGGTCAGCTGTATTAGTGAATTTGGGCCGCCACTAACTGTATATACAGAAAATAGAGTTTATAGCTAGGCAGCATGTAGAACAAGCTTGTAGCAAGTGTCGCATGTTGGATGCAAACTTATATTGACATCTGGATATGGATGTCGTCAGTGATACATGCACTGGCCGTATAGATAGTTATGAGGTTGTTTTCTACTTCATCACTAAATGGGTACCTGACAAGACGGATAAGTATCTACAAGAGAGAATAACTATTCTCATCAGACTGGTTCGTGGCTACTACATCATAGGTTGTTGATTATTAGTCAGTGTCCCTGAATTATCACAAGAAACAGTTTCTAAAGCTGCATTAATTACGCATATTCGTCCAGCTTACCCAATACCAGACATATGGCTGACTAAATCCAAGGAGCAATTGAAATGTGGCTGAAATGGCCTCTAAGTAAAGTGTGGCACTGGAAGAGCGGGTTTCCACCTAAAAAGAACATGACAAGGGTGAACATCTCAAATCCGCACGTATGTGGCATCGGTCAACCATAGTGGCGTCGGTGAAGAGCACACCGAAAGGTAGGATTTCTAGACTAAGTACCTATAGGTATTTCCAGAGAAGTTTTGTCAAGTTGCTCATGGCTAGCTCATTTTTTGAGTGACCAGGGATGGTCATTCTCCAGTGGAACACACCTCTTTATTTACATACATCCTTATAACAAGGATAATAGCTAACACTTACAGGGCCATCCTGTATAACCCATGTACGCGCCGCCCGTTCGTTCTGTGGGTAGCATTTTGCAGAGCGCGACTAGTAAATGGAATTTGGACTTCGAACCATGAGACCTTGGTGTGTTTTTGTTTTGCACATGGGACAGGTTTGATTTCTACAACGACCTCCAGATAAGTGCTGGCTATTGCAAGCGACAAGCTATTATCATCGATTCTTTGGATACACACACAACCGAAGCTCTCGTTTTTGTCCACTGTCTTTACTTTCGTTGATTTCCGACCCGTGACGACACTATATAGCATCAACTTTTATTGTAGTCCTTGTCTACTTCCAGCATCACGAGTGTTTTGTGTCTGCACAGTTTGATATTCTTTTCGGTATCCTTTCGCGATCCCTCCAATTCAACAACACCAAGTTCAATTGCGACCAACACTCAATTGAACTACCCCCACCGACAAATTTTCTTGCTCTGCGCGCCCTTGCGCCCATTCAATTATTTACAATTATACCGAAACGCAAATCACCCAAAACTCATATTGCGCGCCGCTGCCTAGACATCACAGGGTCGGCTATTCTATACATCTGAGTTTTCTTGAAAGATTGTTGAATTTCCTACCGTTAGCTGGTTATACAACTAGACCTGAGGTATACCACAAATCTCGGCACCTTTCAACGACCTTGCGACATAATCGCAATCGCAATCTGAAGTACTCGGGTCTACTTTCAATCTTGATCTGGCCAGAGGATTATCTTGTCTCACTAAGTCCTGCCTTGGGCCTGCCATGCGCTGTTTAGCATGCGCATCTGGCAGTCCTGCTTCTAATGCAATCCGCTCTATTAAAACCGGCCGCTAGCCACTTCAGCCAGGCCCCACCAACCGCCTACAGACCAACTCACAATTCAGAGCTGGATTCACGCTCTTATGGAAATCCACCAATACCACAATATTCCGGAGATGTTGAAGAGGCCATTGATGACGAGTCGCACATGGATTTACCATACGCCAACGAGGCGTACTATTCCAACTCGGGTACGTAGTCTGGACTGCCAAGAATCGTAACATCATTAACCATGACTTCACTTTTAGATATTCAAATATTACACGAGATAGTCAAAGCAGCCGAGTCCTTGATCGAAACACACCCTCTCTCCGAATCCATCCCCACAAGCGTCTTATTCCGAGCGTACGATGAGATCCTTCCCAACCATGGCTTCGACCCCGATGAAGATCAACACTTTTCCCGTGTTCTCTTCCGCATTGGAGGCGAACGGGGCCCAGAATCGCTCATTCGCAAATTCGAGGCTGTTCTGGATCGCATGGGAATTCAAATCATCTTTGATGATGCGACAGGTGCTATTACCACCGAATACCCTTTGCTTGCTAGACGCCATTCCTTAGCAACGGTGCCGGAAGAGCAAACACAACAAATGCTCGAGGCCGAGGCGGATGATGATAGTTACGAAAAACAGTCGAATCAGACTAGTGCGTCACCACCACCACCTCCCGAGATTAGCCATTCATCACCTGACATCACCGAACCACGCTTAGATAAAGTCTTTACGACAGCCAACCCAAGACCTATCACTCGCACTGCAGCTTGGCTAGAAGAGGCGCGGCGACAAATGCGTGAACTGGGTATCGATGATGAGACAGAGGCCGTCACCCAGGACCAGACTACAACCCATGAACCTTTACCTGCTGCTCCTTTGCAGCGCGAGTCGGCTCCCTCCCCGGAAACTCTCAACCTTGGCCCGCAAGACGATGCTGAGTCAGTGGAGGACATTGAGCAGTCATCGGAATCGTCTGATAACGACGGATCCGAAGATGATGATGATGAGGAGGAATACGAACCCACCCAACCCATGAATCTAGTTAACACTCGAGCTCGCCAAGCGCAACGACCAGTGACACCAGAAAGTCCCTCGCCACAACGACCACCAGCTTCTCGGAATCTACATAAAAAGCCATCACCAATACCGTCCCGTGATTCTACCATCACACGTGGACATATTCCGGTGTTTGAGCACGTTGCAGAAAAGATCGCACCAAACCCGCCCTCGCCCACCCAGACGACACAGCCCTCCCAAGTTATACGGCGCCTAGAAGTCGACTTTGAAGAGATGGAAGCTCGGTCTCAACTCGCCCAAGATTATCAGACCCTGGCCGAGGCTACTCGGATTTTCCGTTGGTGGCGAGACCGTTCAAAAGTGTACCCCGCTACCGAAGAATACAACGACGCTGTTGCAATGACTGAGCAAAGACGAATCGCAATTCAAACGACACTAGTTCAATGGAAAGACGAAGCGGAGTATTTACGGAAACAACGCATAGAGAAGGAGATTGCAGCACAGAAGCAACGCGAGTACATGAAGATAGAGCGAATTGCGACTCGCGCCGGTCAAATCTACAGCTTGACAAATAACTTTGCTTTATGGAGAGTTCATGCTTCAGAGGAATCTGAGCGTATCGGTCTGGCTCGCCGTCATCTCATGCGCAAGCGTTATTTTGATCAGTGGACGCAGCTCACTATTAGCTACCACAAGTTGGCACAACAGTTTATTCAAACCATCAACTTTGAACGGTGGGCTGAAGCGGCGGCATATCTTTCGCGAACCGATTACAAGACCGAACAGCTCAGCTCTAGGAGAGTTGTCAAGTTGACTCTTCGTGACTGGAAGCGTGAAGGCCGCGAGTTATTGGCAGAGCGCACACGCGATGTACTAGTATGCGAAAGGATAACCAAGGCATGGGAACAAGCTACCGAAACTTCTTTGCAACGTCAAAAAAAACTGGAAGAGTTATCGAATCTTGCTATTACCCGCAATGCATTCGGCTCATGGCAGAATTGGTCTTCCGACAAAGATCTGCAATGGGAACACGGTGCCTGTGAAGCAGCTGTTTTCCATGCCGGTAATACCTTTCAAGTGTGGAAAGGCTTCTACTCTGAAGTTGAACTTCAGCACAAGTACGAAAACGTTTTGTCTGAAAACTGTCTTCGGCAATGGAATTTGCAAGGCAAGACCATGTGGCTTCAAGGCAAATTCAATCAGAAATTGCGTAATACTGCGTTCCGTGATTGGTTGCTACTGCAGCGCATGGTAGAGTTTTGTAAACAACGCGAAGAGAAACAAAGGCAGCAGATATTTGGCTCATGGTTTGAGAGTAGCTCCTTGCAGCGAGACATGGACACAGAAGAGTATTCTATCGAGGTTGCTCGGCAGATTAGTTCTACTCACGTCGAACAACATATCCAACGATGGAACTCTGCTGCTGCTAAGTTGGCGCGGTCTGACTACCGGGTCGAGCGGAAAGAGGCCACCACCTCAGTTGCGAATTGCTTGGAGGTCTGGAAGGAGGCTGGAGATCTCCAGCCTGCCATGACTCGATGGTCCAAGAGAGGCGAGTTCTTTCTTGTGGCTAATTGCCGGCTGGTGCCTTGGATATCACGTTCTCGTGAGATTAGAAAGAAGCGCCTTGCAGCAGCATTCACCAAAGGCCGTGCGATTCAGAAGGAAAGTCTTGTGCATCAATGCTGGGGTCTCTGGGAAGATTCTTTGGCTTTGAGCGAGCAAAAGGCCCGCCGTTTGGAAACGGCCCATCGGAAACATGACCGACATAACTTGGCCGCTATTCTACGGGATTGGAAGGCTGACTGTGCGGATCTCGACTACATGGACCAGTCTACTGAGCTAGACTCCGAAGAGCGTCATTTGGAATCAGTGCTTGTATTATGGTTGGAACAGGCTAACATGGCCGTCACTGCCGATAATGTGGCTTGGGATCTCTCTGCTGACCAGGTGGCAAACGAGGCTTGGAAACAATGGCGTATGGCTACAATGACTGTGGATTTCAAGGAGTCCAATGCATCGAGTCTTGGACAACAGCGTATAATGGCCCTGAGGGACAAACTCTTTGCCACCTGGGTGGATACCAACAATGCCATACGCAGCCCCGACGTTGAAATCCTTCCAGAACCGCCAGTTTGGTCACGCACACCAGCAGCTAAGGTAGCTGTCAACTTCAGTAACCTTGCACGGATGAGCACCATGTCCCAGCCCAGTATCTTCATCAACAGCAAGTCTAACAGCGACTTCACTGATCTTATGGCGAACACTCCAAGTCGTCCCGCTAGTCTTGCTCGGTCTTTAGCTGCACTATCTTCAACTCCAAAGATTGCACTATCTACCCCAAAAGAACGTGAGCTACGTGCTGTTTATGACGGTCGAACCCAATTCGGTCAACCATCGACGCCTGCCCGGAATCCACTTAGTCAGTCGGCTGGGCCGTCTCTTGGTCCCGGAGCTCAACGGTCTTTGCGACTTGCCTTGTTCCAGTCTCAGAGAAAGACTAGACCTCTCAGTGATCTTGACGAAGAGTCTACTGTGCTCGACGAAGAGCTGTGAGTTTATGGACTTGCTATAGTCCCTTGTTTTTGTATACCCCTCTTGTTCCTGTCCGGTCTTGTTTAGGTTGGCGTTCTTTCATCTTGTTTCATTGGCGTTTGTCGGATCCCGTATCGGAGATACGGCTTGTATGTTCTTTTTTTGCTTTATCTTGGCGTTTTGTAGCGTTTGTTTTTTATCTTATGATGCATTTTTGGGTTTAGTTTAACTTGGTTAGGTTTTGGGAGGTGTTTTGAGATTTTTCTATTCAAATATTCGGTCATGCATGTGATGATGATGTATCACGGGCGTTAGAGTCCTCAATAAAATTGACGCTCATGGATTTTATCTATACTTTTTAGATCCTCATTGGTGATTTGCTTGCTATATACACTATGTGTTTCTCTAGATGCTTTGGTTGCATCTGAGCTGCGCACCTGCAGATATATGCTGGCCTCGACTCGTCAGAGTATTTACATATGTATGTATTCATGTGATGTAAATAAATGCATGCAGGGAGACGGCCCGTCAATGGTTCCTGACAAACTCGCTTGTCCTTTGATAGAAGATGTCTCAGTGCCTGCCCCGATATTTGCAATGCTACATGTACCCTGTAGTTATTGCAAATGCGTGCGTAGGTGTTTAGCAGCCACCACCTTTCAGTGAGGATTAGCTTGTTGGCGGGATCGTCTAAGGCCTGTGTCAATGCTTACTTAACTGCGCTAGGCCAACGATGATGTCAGGTACCGTCTCACACATGCGTGCATATATATACAAGTTGCGCCACTATTCGCACTCTTTTTGTCAGTTTATAATACCGCTGTTGTTCGAGATAAATCCATTTTCTTTCTTTTCGATTATACGGCTCGGGACTCTTTGCCATCATCAGCATGAGGATCATCCTACCCGGAAAGCCTAATGCCAGCTTATTAGCAGTGGACAGCGCAACCTGGAGTTCGCGCAGTATAACTGTATGGTGGATAATGAAGCTTAAACTTAATCACGTAGTGGCATACTAACATCTCCTATGATTTTGTCAGGCATATATCACGGGCAACGCAATTGCTATTCTCTCAGGCCCCCAAACTATCCTTCAAACAATATACGACGTTGATGAATCAAAGCTCTGCGCAATCGCTATAAATGAAGCCAATGGCCGCATTGCCGCATGTACTTCCTCAACCGTACGCATATACACCCCGGACAGCAACGTAGCCTGGATTACGCCACATTGGACTTTAGAATCTACAATAAGACTAGAAGAAGCATCACCTTCCCCGGTTTTATCATGGAGTGCTTCAAACGAACTTCTAGTTGGCTCCACGTCTCTCTGGCTGTATAGCACAGGCTCCGAAGTTCGACTACTCTGGCAAACCGATCTCCCAAATCCCACACATATAGCCTGTATATCTCACGACTCTGGGTACATTGCTGCCGCTAGTCCATACGATAACCTCCTCAAGATATGGCAGCGCGCATCGCATAGCCCCGGGGAAACAATATTCAACCTTTCGTACGCTGCTCATCCTGCGCCCATCACCGGCTTGCAATGGCGAAAACCAACCCACCCGGGCCAAACGATCACCGCGGTCCTATTCACATTTTGCGCCGACCAACACTTGAGAGTGTGGTTTCAACACGACAAAGGTCAACGCGAACTCACGAAGTGGGGGTCTGTCAATCTTGAAACGGCCGTTGATGATCTAGCATCTACCGAGTCTTCTATAGCCAAGAGGCGATATGCCTTCTTAATTGGGGGGTCTGACCTTCGAGTGGGAGTGGAAAATGAAATTGCCAGAAGCGGACCAGATAATACGCCAACAACCGAGCTACGTCACCTAATAAAGTTAGCAACCGAGAGTACCGAGTTGTTGGTGGTTTTCAATGGGGAGGGCTCAATGAAAATATGGGGCTTTGGAGATATCAAGTACCAAACTCGGGGAGATAGGCCGGTTTTTGAGGCATCATCCATTCAATCACCTTCCCTCGTCTTCCCTGTTCTTCGGAGTGATACCTATCTGCGTGTCCGAAGTTTTGTGGACATTGCGTCGGGACAGTTGCGACTTCTTTTCCACTATATTGATCGTCGGATAGACGTTTTCTCTACTCCATTATCTATATTTGTCCGACCCGGTGAAGACACCCCATCACAAAGTCACCTTGAAGCCGCCGGTTTCTGGGACGGGCATACCATGCCGATTAAAAAGATTGTAAGAAACTACAGTGGGCGTGCCGTCGTATCTCGGTCTGCTGAGGGTGAGTGTTTTGTATGGCGTCACCGCGGCCATGGTAACCCACTTGTGCGATCCTCTGTCATTAAATATGAAGGGCATATCCGCAGAATATGCCCTATACGGTGCGGACGGTTTGTTGTCTTGTTGAGGAAAGATGAGATTACACTCTGGGACTGTCGGCAATACAAAGCACGTCTCCTTAGCCGGCTAGATAGTGGATTGGATGGTAAAACACCACTATGCCTAGTTAATCTTCCACGACGAAATCTTCAAAACGATAGGGTCGCCCATTTGGCCACAGTCACTGAGGACGCCCGTGGCAAGGTATGGGAGATATCCCTACCCGATTATCACACCCCAGGCGCGGTACAAGAAGGTAGCGTAACTGAATTTTGTACATTTGAACTTCCCGGCGTGGAAGACCTTTCGTATATGCTACCTGTCGATCCTGCCGGTGAGACACCTATTAGGAATGACTTCCATGATTCCTTTTCCCGGGATGTTGCCATTTCCTACACAAAGACCGGAAAGGTTTGTTTCTGGACTGCTAAAGTTCATTCTTCCAAACAAACCATTCACTGGTTAGAAACAGCTTCATGTGAAACTGGGATCAACGATCCTGCTCTAGTGAGCGGTAGTTCGTTAAAGAGGGCAGCATTAGCAAACCATGACCGCTCACAGTTGACAATTTGGGATATTCGGACTGGTCGGTTGGAGCATGATGTCAAAATCGAAGCACCAGATACAATCCGCGATCTAGATTGGACTTCAACTCCAGACAAGCAATCCATTTTGTCAGTAGGCTATCAGAACCGCGTGGTACTTTTATCTCAAAGCCGGTTTGATTATCTTAACAAGGGACCAGCTTGGGCACCAATTCGAGAGATTCTCCTGGAAGATGTCACATCATATCCAGTTGGTGATTCCACATGGCTAGGAGATGGGAGTCTTGTTGTTGGAGCAGGCCATCAACTGTTTGTGTATGACCGTCAAGTAGAGTTTTCCGAATCGCGAGTCAACGAGTTGAAACTACCCCCGAGAACTTCCAGTACATGGGATATGTTCGATGTAGTTCAACGTCTAAATGGCCCGTTGCCGGTCTTCCACCCTCAGTTTCTCAGTCAGTGCATTCTTACCGGCAAAAACGCCGTAGTACAACAAATCTTGGTGGAGCTAAACAAAACATTGAAATACCATGTTGAGGGTGAGGTAGTCAACGATTATCTTGGTATCGATCTATCAAAATTTTACTTGCCCATGGTAAAGACAACTCTAAATCATTGGCTTCTTAGCTTCTTACTAACCTGTTTCTTGTAGAGTCTCGAGACTACACGCACCAACACAAAAACGAACGACATGGACTTCTCTCATGGATCTTATGATGACCATGATGAGGTGTTTTCTGAAGAAATGGCCGCTGCAATCAACGAAAGGTTGACAACTGTCCGTCTACATCAACTATCGGGTCATGAACAAATACAATTAGCTGATATTGTTGAGTGTTGCTGTATTGTTGAAAAACAACGCCGCTCTCTCGATGAAAACGGTGCACGCTTTTTGTTATTCTTCCGGCAGCATGTCCTTCGCAAGGGACGCATGCTGGAAATACAAATGTCGTGGAGAGAGATCAACTGGGCATTCCACTCTTCCAGCCAGGACATTCTTGGTGATTTTGTCGATCGGCAGTATCATGGGAAGATGGTCTGGGAGGATGCTCGTGAGACTGGTGTATTTATGTGGCTGGCCGATATATCAGCGGTAGTAAGTGTTCCTATGACAAACTATGCCTATATTTAAACTAACTTGGGTCAACAGAAACGCCGTTTTGAACAAATTGCACGCAATGAATACACTAAGAACGATGACAAAAACCCCATCGATTGCAGTATATTTTATCTTGCCCTCAAACGGAAGACTATATTACAGGGACTTTGGAGAGTATCCAACGGTCACAAAGAGCAGGCAGCCACACAACGCATTCTTTTGAATAACTTTGATGATCCTAAATGGAAAACAGTTGCACTAAAGAATGCGTATGCACTGCTTAGCAAACGTCGTTTTCGTAAGTTTAGTTATGTAACGTCCATTGTTCCTTTTTCTTGTTACTAACTTAACCTTTAAAGGTTACGCCGCCGCTTGGTTCTTACTTGGCGACTCTTTGCAAGAAGCAGTTAACGTATGTCTTAGACAACTTAAAGACCTACAACTTGCTATTGCAATTGCACGCGTTTACGGCGGTGATGACAGTCACGTTTTCCACAAACTTTTGGAAGAACAAGTACTTCCTCTTGCTGCTGAAGATGGTAATCGCTGGTTAGCATCGTGGGCATTCTGGATGCTTGGGCGCAAGGACATGGCCGTCAGAGCCTTTATTGTAAGTCACCATAAATTCTTTGAACATTTCAATCTGCTAATACTAACTGAAACATCCAGTCACCTGTTTATTGTCTTTTGGAGACGCCTCTATCTCCAGACTACAAGTCCAAGACATTCCTCGCCGACGATCCTTCACTCATTGTCTTATATAACCAGTTGAGACAGTCGACTTTACAGACGCTTCGTGGGATGGCTAAGATCACACCACAGGCCGAGTGGCAGTTTGTGCACCACAGCGCAAACCTCTATAGTCGCATGGGATGCGATCTACTGGCACTAGATCTTGTTCGCAACTGGGAATTCTCGAAAGTATCAACACAAAACATGGGCGGTGGCTTTGGTGGTGATATCAATCCCCTTCAATTGCTTAGACAGCGTAGAGGGTCACACGTGGTGAATGATATCGCGGACCCCATGAATTTGCTGAATCTTTCGGGTAGTGACGGTCGGAAGACGGATCCACCAAAGTCTGCGCTCAGTGGGTTTGATATGCCGACAGGCAGAAATGAAACACCCAAGGCAAAGCCCCCACCAACTCAATTCCATGAGCCAGATGCCAACTCGCTGTTGGATAGTTTTGGGTTCTAGTTTTACTGTATATTGTATAAACCGTCTCTTGTAGTATACATAGATTTTAGTCTTAATCTAACTTCAATGCTGATATCCCCATAAACGTATGTATGACGCAATTGATAGCTCGGATGCTGTGGTAGTATTATCTGCGATGTTATCGCAGCGCGGATTGGTATCCTTGTTTTAAATACCTTGGTCAATTCTATGGATTAACATGTTGATAATGATTTTTGACTGGTTTTATAGTGAGTTTTTGCCCGAATTTGTAGTTAGAAGGGTGGAATATAGTAGGGTTATTGTTTCTAGGCCTGTAAAGAACCTAATTCGACCCCTAATTAATCAGCAACAGGCTTGACATCCCCTTGTAGGATGCTTCATATGGACTTAAGACCTATAACCGTAGGTCTAATCGTCTACCGTATTATTTACCGGTTTAGTGACTTGGTTCTGATTACAATCTAACTTCGGATTCCAAGATAGGTAGGCATCGATAACAGTGTATGCGATATCTTGTACGTACATAGGTATTGATGTCATACTGAAATCTTCGTTTTTTTTCTTCTTCTCAAGTTCACAGATACTCAATGATTTATAAAGTCACATCTTTTGTTTAGACAATTGTCAAGGGCTGGTGGATTTCTCACTTTAATTTCATCCAAATAGACCCAAGTCGGCATTTTGTCTATAATTTATCGCGATTACATCGTTCCCGCGCGTATGCATCTTGGACCATTGAATTTGCGACTGGCTACCCTATTCATACAACGCCCACGAGGCTTGTACATCTAGTTGAATTTTGGCGCCGTTTTCTCGTGATGTCGACTGATTTGCGACAAGTTGAGCCGCGGCCGTTGCGGTCGCGGCGTAGGGTCATAGAAGGCGATAGTTTTACATTTAGAGGACTGGCTGTAGGATTGTTGGTGGGCTTGGTAGTGTGTTTTTCTAACATGTATTTCGGTCTTCAGACTGGTTGGTGAGTTTAGTTGTTGAGGTGTTGTAGGTTGGGTTTGTGCTGACATGATGGTTTAGGGTGAGTCCTATGACTTTGCCGTCGAGTTTGATGGGATTTGGTATCTTTAAACTACTTGCGCCGCATTTAAGATTCCCATTTACGCCGGTTGAAAATGTTCTGGTACAAACTGTCGCTGGGAGTATGGCTCTCATGCCATTGGGATGCGGCTTTGTCGGCGTGATACCCGCTATGAACTTCTTACTCTCAGAAGAAGAACAAGGTCCCCTCGATCTTGGACTTGGCAAGTTGATTATTTGGTCTTTGGGATTGTGCTATTTTGGTGTCTTATTCGCAGTTCCCTTGTGAGTATTTTCATAACCCTGGCCAAAGAACGCAAACTAACTGTAATGGACAGACGGCAACAAGTAATCATTCGCGAAAAGCTTAGGTTTCCTAGTGGATTCAGTACTGCTGTTCTTATTGGAATTCTCCATGGAAAACCTGCACCCAAAGAATCTAAGGATGGGTCCGGCGATTTAATGTCCTCGGATGGGTTTGCTAGCTTGGTCCCTTATGAAAGTGAGGACGAGGAGGAAAATAGTGTAGATGTGAACGAGCCTGAACAACAAGACCTACCTGAATGGACTTCAAGCATGCGTCTTCTTTTGGCTTGCTTTACCATTTCTGGGGCATTCACATTGGCTACTTATTTTGTTCCATGGTTACGTAGTATTCCAATCTTTGGGGCTACAGCCGCTTCTGAATGGTTATGGACTTTAAATCCAAGTCTAGCTTATGTTGGCCAGGGAGTCATCATGGGCCCAGAGACATCTTTACACATGCTGCTTGGAGCTGTAGTTGGTTGGGCTATCTTATCACCCATGGCAAAACACCAAGGGTGGGCTCCGGGGCCAGTATCTGACTGGCAAAACGGAAGCAAAGGATGGATCGTTTGGGTCTCTCTTGCCATAATGTTGACCGACGCACTTATCAGTTTAGGGCACATTGGAGTGAAGACGGCCATCGGGTCTGGTGGACGACGATACGATAAACTTGTGGCGTTTTTGTTGGCCAAGATTCAACGAAGCATTTGGGGCCCCGATGCCATTGTTGGTGTTGGCGAGCAGGAATATGAACCTCTCCTTGGTGGAAACACTGATTCGGGTAGATCTGGAAAGGAGGCTGAAGATGCCCCACCAGAACAGCACATCGGTCGTGGAGTCATCTGGGGAGGGCTAGCTGCGTCTGTATTGCTATGTGTTATTACTACACACATTGTGTTCGGCGACTTTGTGCCTCTGGGATCTATTGTTTTGGCTGTGTTTGTAGCTCTAGTCTTGAGCGTTATGGGTGTTCGTGCTCTTGGAGAAACTGACCTCAATCCCGTTTCCGGAATCAGCAAACTCTCCCAACTTCTGTTTGCCTTTATCATTCCTAGCTCCAATAAGGCTATTGTCTTGATCAACCTTGTTGCCGGTGCTATATCAGAGGCCGGAGCTTTACAAGCCGGGGAGCTCATGCAGGATTTGAAAACTGGCCATTTGCTTGGTGCTGCTCCTAATGCCCAGTTCTACGGTCAGGTTATCGGTGCTACAGTAGGGGCTGTCACCAGTGCTGTGATTTACAAGTTATATGCCTCAGTTTACCCTATTCCGGGTGATCTTCTAGAGGTTCCTACCTCATATGTCTGGATTTTCACAGCACGTCTGGTGACTGGCCAGGGCCTACCGCCAATGGCCCGTGAATGGGCTATAGGAAGTGCAGTACTATTTTCGATAACAACTGTTGTTCGTATTCGCTATACCAATAAGATCTGGCGGCCGTACATTCCCGGTGGCATTGCTGTTGCCATTGGTATGTACAATGTGCCGTCTTTTACGTTGGCTCGTACTATTGGCGGCATTTTCAGTTGGTATTGGGTGAGCTTTACTGGCCGTTCTAGTACACCTCTTATCATTTTGGCGTCTGGATTTATCCTCGGTGAAGGATTTCTAAGCATCGTGAATCTGATTCTTCAAAGCATACAAGTTTCACATTTGTAGAGGAAGGCTATTTCATTTTTAGTTTAAACTAGAGTATTTGTTTCTTTTTGTCATCAGCTAATCACCATACACTCTTAAAAGAGTCCCATATGTGACCTGTTCTACTATTTTATGTTGACAATAGTGCGCTGCGACTTAGAACGATATGCATTTACCGCAAGTTCCAAGCCTGCTTGTGCTCCTTGCCCTCGTCAATCTTCCATGTAACATCAACAACAATAGATCTCGGGTCATTCTTGGGAATTGACCACTTGACGTTACCCTTGATCTTCTGACCAGCCTTAAGAGTAGGTTGCGGGTTTTCAGGGTCAATGAGCATAAGAGCCTGCTTCCAGTGAGTCTCCTTGCCCAGAGGTCCAGTAGTGAAGGCAATCTTGCCTGAGGCCTCATTGTGCCATTTGGTAGGCAACAACTTGTCCTCGGGGACAGTCTCAGTCCGGGAAGTGAAGAAGATATCGAACCAGACGAGGAAACCGTGAAGGTTGTCAGTGTCCTTCTCAATGGTGGACTCGTAGGCAGACTCAAAGACAAGATCCGCCTCGGTGGTATCGTGCAGTTCCAGACGACGGAACATGTGCTGCGAACCGGCGAGAGAGTATGGACGCATGTGTTCCACGCGAGCCTCCTTCATGGCCTTTTGCTTCATGGCGCCCATGTTGAATCCGTACACGTCATCCCAGAAGTCGACAAATTCGTTCATGTACTCACTGTCAGACACAGGAGCGATAACCAGCGTAGACACACTGGGAACCAACAGACCACCAGGGGCAAGGTACTTGTCACGAGCCCAGAGAACACTTTGAAGCATGGCCTCGTACAGAAGGGCATAGCCCATCCACTCACTGATGATGATATCAACCTTGGGAACTGGGAGGGTGACCTCCTCGATACGACCAGACACACAGGTGATGACATTGTGGAGACCGTTGTTGAAGATGTTCTCACGGGCCTTGTTGATGATGGCGGAGTTGTCAACGGCGATGACTTGCTTGGCACCAGCCTTGGCACAGAACATACTGAGGATACCGGTACCACAGCCGATGTCCAGAACGATCTTGTCCTTGAAGATTTGCTTGTTGGAGTAGACGAAGTCCCGGTACGCGTCGGTACGGACGGTATCCTTGAGCATGGTCTCGTGGATGTCTAGATTCCGTTAGTCGACGAACGAGAAAACCATGAAACTGAACAATACATACCATAGCCAGCATACGACTCAAAGTAGCTGTTATCAATAGACTCAGGAATACCCGTAGTAGGGTTCAAAGTATCCTTCTTCAGCCCATTAACAGCCGCCGCCGCAGCAGCATCATCACCCCATCTCTTGTCAAGGGTGTCCGAAACAGTTGATCTGAAGTTAGCAAACTGCTCGGCAAGTCTCTGCAGCTGCTCCTCAAGCTCAGCGTTCTTCTTGAGAAGGGCCGCAGCGTCTACAGAAGAAGCCTTCGCCTCGATCTGGGCGGTATCGTCCTCGTCAAGGACCTCGTCAAGCAGGATGATGAGACCGTCGTTTTCCAGGACGGGCTTGAGGAGGGCGTCATCTTCGAGTTGGGCGGCGGTGATGTCGGTGACTGGCTTACCATCTTTGGCCAATTGACGGACTATATGAGAGTTAGCATTCACACCGTTTAAATATAACTCATGGTGTGGTACCTACCAAGGTTCACAAGCTTAACAGCCCCATGGAAATCCAAAGCCAAGCGTCTCCGCTCCGCCAAAAAGTCAAAGTTGTGAGTCTTCTGGTCATGAGCGAACATACTCTTAGCATCACCAAAAGTCTTTTCCTCAAAGAACGACTTGACGGGAATACCGTCTTCGTAGTCAGGTTCTACATCTTGCCAGCCTTCTTCATCAGTAGAGCTGCTACCACTCTGCGAGGAGACATCCTCTTGTTGAAGCTTTTGTTCCGCAATCGCCGACATTTTTTTTTTGGTTAGATTGAGCAGCGTTGAATTGATCGGAACCAATGTCAAAAGAAACAGTCACGTGCAAAAATGAACCTCTTAATATCCTGGACTCTAATTTGTGGATCTTATCACCTGCTAAAAAATAGCAACCACATTTTTGTTTGAGTTTTCTTCCGTCCTGGCGGAGTCATTCCTTGTGTAACGCCTAATGAATTTGATCTTACCACATGGGGTTGGATGCTCTTCCTTTTTTCCTAAATAGGGTAAAGTGCCGGTCGTTTAATTGGTAGTCGCATGAACGTCAAAATAAACTTTTTGAGGCTCTATTTGCTTCATGTGATCACACGGGTTATTCTTGTTCCATAGAGATAGTAGAGATATATACATATGGTAGCTATACTAATGGCGTGATTCTTAGAATCAGTCATCTTCATCTTCATCTTCGTCTTCGTCTTCGTCATCATTTTCAGCATCTGAAACATCACCACCCAGAGCTTTGAGTTGTTTCTATAAATTTGTTAGATCGCGTTTACTGAACAGTTCATGTTACTTATAATTCCACATACCTTGTACTTCGCCAGACGTTCTTCAACATCAGCAAAAAGCATCAATGAATCTTCAAGCTCCGTTTGGATCTCAGCCTTTGAGGCTGTCAGATCCTTCTGTTCAAGCGTAGCCTAGATGGCACTGTTAGTAAAACATCCAAACTAGACGGAGATCGGTGTTTTGACATACCTTTTTCAACTCTTCTGTCATTTGTAACAGCGACTTCTTCGCGGCGTCAGCTTCTTCCTTGGCCTTGGCTAGCTCAGCAGCCTGTTCCTCAACAAGCTTTGAGGTAGAGTCAGACTTTTCGGAGTTGCTGCGAACCTGGTCGAGTTCTGATTTGAGGGTAGCGATTTCAGACATCGCCTTAGCCAAATCTTCCGTTTTCTTGTCCAAGAGCTCTTGGGAGGATCCAGAATCTGCCTGTGACTTGGTGAAATCTTCCTGAATCACTTTAGCCGCTTGCTTATGTTCTTCGATTTCGGTACGAGCCGCATCGAGCTCTTTCTTGACTGAGGCTAACTCGGAAGCAATAGACGCTTTCTCATTCTCCCGGTTAGAAGCCTCAGTTTGCGCCTCCTTGAGTTCAACAGTGGCTCTGTCAAGTTTGCTCTGTAACTCAGAAACTAGTCGTTTAAGATTTTCAGCCTTTTCAGAGTCTTCGTTCAGCGTTAGGAGTTTTACTTCCTGCACTCGAATGGTCTCGTCTGCTTTGTCGGCCCTGGTTGTCTGCTGACGCAACAATTCATTCAGTCGCTCCTTTTCGGCCTCAAGCTCTTGAGTATACTTGGCTTGCAATTGCTTTAGTTCCTGAGTGTGACCCTGCTGAGTCTTCATTGTTTTGATGGTTAATACATGTCGGGGTTGACTTGATACTTGGGAGAGTATATACCTTGAGAATATCAGCTTCAAATCGCCCGCGGGCGGCATTCAACTCGGCTGCCAGAGCCTCCAAGCGCTTCTTTGCCCGGTCGGATTCATAGCTAGCTTCAGATGAACCCTTCTCCAATTGCTGTTGCAGCTTGGTGATTGTAGCTTGCGCCTGCCTGTATACCCAGCAAATGGTTGGTTAGTCAGATAAATTTCACAATAATATTACAAAAACAAAACATACCCAACTTCGGTAGCTCTTTGTCTCTCTATTTCCTCCATCTTTCTCCTAGCACCACCTAGTTGGGTTTCTAGTTCAGAAGCCGCAACACGGGATTTGAGATCGTAATCACGCTGTATTTGCAGCACCTTTTGCTTTTCTGCCTCGAGCTCAGACTGATACTGTTGGGCCGATTTCTTAATTCCCAGCTCGTGTTGTCTTTGCAATGCTTCATTAACAGATCGCATACGCGTTACTTCAACAGATGACGTATCACGAGATCGGCGATGTTCGGCTTGTTCTTTTTGCAGTGCGCTTTCCATGCTCGTCAGTTTATCCCGTGATTCTTCCAAAAGCTTCACCTTTTCGGCAACTTCTTCGCGCAATGAATCTACAAGTTCCCGTGATATTCCCTTTTGTACGCCGTTTGAAATGACGGATACCTCAAGGTTCGGGTCTCTTTCAAGTGCTCGTGAAATTCGGCTATATGTGTCTTTGAAAAATTCAACGAATGACCGATCAAAAAACACATCAGGGAGTAGTCCAGACGATGGATCAAGCTTTTGAGGGATCACCTCGTAGTCCCGCATCAGTGGATGAGCACGCAACCGGGCCAGCCGGTCGGAAAACTTTTCTTGTCCCATGCGAGAAAGAAGAAGAGCATGGAGGTCAGGACGAGGAATTGGCGAGTCTTTTGTAGAGAATTCATAGATTACGCCCAATAGCATGGCACATAAGCCTTGTACAATTTCATCAACTCCTCTGGGTTGAACAACGGCTTGTATCAAGCCTTGTACGTTGCTACCTTCAATAAGGAAATCATTGACACCGTCCAAATCCTCATATAGCCATGCAATAAGCAACATCAGATAAGCTGTCAAGTGGCGTGGCTCATCTGACCGATGTAATCCCGAAATCAAGTGAGCTGTGACTGTCTGAATGGCAGTCACTACTTCCTCTCCATATTCTGCTTCCCCCTCCGTGAGTTCCATTGCCTGTGACTTGGCCTCTGGATTGTTGTAGAGTAGATGGAACGTGATTGTTGCAGCAAACCACAACCTATATGGGTCAGACGCAGCCATGTCGGAAGGAACCGAATTCAATAAGACTGAGACGACGTTTGCTGTTTCGTCGTGCTCGGCCTTATGACCGTGTATGGCTCGACCTAAGAAATGGGACCGAATTTGGGGGTGAGCGTAGAAATACGCCTTAAGACATTCACAGGCTGCAAATCTTAAATCAAAGTCTTGAAGAGATGACAGTCCTAATGTTAAATCTAACAACCCATCAATCACATAAACAATAGGCCATTGAGGCGCAGGAGCACCTTCTGGGGCAGGTGGTGGAGGGAAAGGACTCGGAACTGTGAGTTGAGCAAACGCTTCTTGGAGGGTCGGATTGCCTCTGATGATGTCTGCACATGTGAACATAGCCTAAATACGGATTAGATATGAATCAATGTACGCTCATGCATTATCTCATATGTTCTTACCTCGGCTTTGATTTGGACTTCCGTGCTTGGGATAAATGCCAATTGGAGGGCACTGTTGAGCAGACCATGTTGACGAAAGGCGAGCTGGTTATGACCAGTTCCAACAGCACCAGGAACTAGGAATAGACGGACAACGGCCAAAAGAGCATAGAGATTACGGTTTTTTTGGGTGAGAGCCCAACCCGCCAATTCCGATTCTGCATCAGGGGACGATGACGATTCCAGTAGTGATGAAAGCTTAGATATAAAGCCTGACTCACGGAAGAGAGTTTGGTTGGATGGATTTTGACGTAGAAGATTGGCCATCAAAATCAAACAATCTTCAACAACTCGATCTCCATGAACAAGGCCGCCCTCTACGGTAATGATGTTGAATAATCTTTCATACGCACTTTCAAACACCACTAGTTTCTGGAGATCCGGTGACTTAGGGGTGAGGTATGTAAGAAGTGATATGGCTTCACTCCTAACTGCCTCTCGAGATTCATCTAACACAGCAACCAATCTCGAAATTCCGAGGGGTGCTGTGAAAATGCACTCTTCAGTTCTCTCGGGGCGTGCCGCCAAAATAGCTATCAATAGTTGCAAACTGTATAAACGAGCATAGAAATCAGACTCTTCGAGGAAATCGAGAAGCAATGTAATGTTTTCTTGGCGTTGTGTGAATTCATCGGCTAGCCATAGTGCTACTTCATCAGATGCTTCAGGGCTGGTTTCATTTGGGTTGAACAGCATCAAGAGAGTTTCGAGAACAACCTTGACCGTATCGGCATCCTCTCCATCTTTACTCAAACTGCCAATAAGACTACGTAGAGCCCCTGATGCGACGGATGCCGGGAAATCTTTAGCAAAGCTGCGTAGTCCCAAGATGGCAGCACGACGATCCTCAAGAAGGGTGGCCGAGTTGAGGCGACCACTGAGAACAGTGATGGTCTCCCCGGCCGACTGTTTAGGAGGTGCAGTCGCGATAGAGGAGAACATTGTAGGTCGGTGAAATCGTGTACGGTTGTCTCGGTGGATGTGACGGTGTGATGGCCAAGGTTTACTGTGGTGGCTTGTCGCGGGGGTCGTTATATGGGATTATATAGTTGTCCTTGTGCCAGTGTTCGCGAAGGAGGAGCTTTTCAGAGGAGGGTAACAGCTCCCAAGGACTAATTGAATTGTCGAATAAAGTTTGCGAAGGCTTCCAAAACCAACAAAGGAATTTCAAGATTGACTCGACGTTTATTTGACAGTGTACATCAGTCAAACAAAGTGTCGTCACTGTTAATTTGTGGATAGCACCGAATTGGCATGTGCAGCTCCGCTCATCTGGCATTCAGTACATCAGCAGAAAGGACAAAAAGTAACAGACAGGGGTATCGATCCTTCTGGAAATAGAATCCTAAAGTCACGATAATTTTGGAAATAAATCTCCCAAAACAATTATGAATAGATGTGTAGGTAAACTTGTGTGTATTATTGACACTATATGATCAACATCAGTGAACTTGATTTTTTCATCGTTAAACAAATCAGTCGTATGAGCAAAAAGTGTGGATGTGATACTGAGTTTGATTTGCACCTATTACATTCAAGTTATATATAACATAGCCCACTAAAGTAGCTAGAGTTAGCTACTAATTGCTCTACACAGTTAGTGCCATTAGTTGTAGGTCCTAGGCCGAAGAAAGCCTGTTACAGCTACTGCACTCACTAAACCGGATTTTAATGGCAAAAATGCATGACCCTTGTCTTTCCCGTTTTGAAAAAAACGTGGGTTTGTAAATTTCCTTTTCTGAAAAAAGTTGGTTTGCGACACTGGTTAGAATGCTAAATATTTCGACCAAAGACTTATCCTCCTTCTGGTTCATACACCTCTTTTCATTTACCGCATCGCATCTCGCCAACCTCAATCGCACTTGAATATCAAGTCGACCGTTTGTGCAACTTGCTCCATCCACCGCGCTTTATTGCGTGTTTTTCACTCTGCCCTTTGATCAGGCAGTTTACGGTCACGACTACTTGACCATTTTCCTGTCGCGTCATCGAATCATTTCAAGATGGGTATTCCCGCTGCTTTCAGATGGCTCTCCAACAAATATCCGAAGATTATTTCTCCGGTTATTGAGGAGCAGCCTCTGAAAATGGAGGATGGCTCCGTTATTCCAATCAATATGGCTGCTAAGAACCCGAATGGTGAAGAGCTTGACAATCTTTACCTCGATATGAACGGTATTGTTCATCCGTGTTCGCATCCCGAGGATCGTCCTGCGCCCGCGGATGAGGAAGAGATGATGTTGGAGGTTTTCAGATACACTGACCGTGTGCTCAACATGGTGCGCCCTCGCAAGGTCCTGATGATTGCTGTCGGTACGTTTAATTATTGGTCCTTCACATTTGTAAAATCAGCTACTAACGAAATATTTTCTAGATGGTGTTGCCCCTCGTGCCAAGATGAACCAACAGCGTTCAAGACGATTCCGCGCTGCACGAGAAGCCAAGGAAAAGGCCCTCGAAAAAGAAGCACTTCTTAAATCCGTTCAAGAAGAAACTGGCTCTATACCATCCACTGAGGAGGAAGTTGTTCGCAAAGTTTTTGACTCCAACTCCATCACGCCTGGTACACCTTTCATGGATATCCTCGCGTCCAGTCTCCGCTACTGGTGTGCCTACAAGCTCAATACGGATGAAGGTTGGGCCAATCTCAAGATTATCATTTCTGACGCCACTGTTCCTGGGGAGGGAGAACACAAAATCATGGACTTCATTCGCTCCCAGCGAGCGTCGCCCCAACACGATCCCAACACCCGCCATGTAATTTATGGTCTCGATGCTGATCTCATCATGCTGGGTCTGGCCACCCATGAGCCGCATTTCCGTGTTCTGCGTGAGGATGTCTTTTACCAAGATGCCAAATCCAGAATGTGTCGTCTCTGTGGCCAAAAGGGACACGAGCCCCGCAACTGCCGCGGAGCCGCTAAAGAAATCGAGGCGGCCAAGGCACTTGCTGAAGAAGAAGGTGCCAAAGGTGGTCCCCCGGAACCGATTCTGAAGCCTTTCATCTGGTTACATGTCTCTGTGCTACGCGAGTACCTTGGTGTAGAACTCCATGTACCACAGTTACCATTCAAGTTTGACATTGAGCGCGCCATTGACGACTGGATCTTCCTATGCTGCTTCGTTGGTAACGATTTCCTTCCACATTTGCCTGCGCTTGAAATCCGTGAAAACGGTATTGACACGCTTACTTCGTTGTGGCGTGATAACCTTCCAGTATTAGGAGGCTATATCACCAAGGATGGGCAACTGGACTTGGAAAAGGCCCAGGTCATCATGGATGGCCTTGGCAAACAAGAAGATTCTATCTTCAAAAAGCGCAAGGAACAAGAGGATCGCCGCGAGGCGAACAACAAACGTCGGAAACTCGAGCAGGAGGCCCGTAACAACCGCGGTGCTGACAAGGGTCGTCAGAACCATGTCACCTCAATCCCTAATGCTGGCGCGCTGTTCGAAATTGCAGACAAAACGATTGACCAAATGCCTCTCCGCATGCCCGCTGTCGATGCCAGCACGGCGAACAAAAGCGCAGCCAGTATTCTGAAAGCGAAGATCCAAGGGCAACAGACCGAAACCCCCGTTGCCACTGAGTCAACTGATGCAGAGGCGTCAACATCGGCCACCGCTGGTAACAAGCGGAAGGCAGATGCAATGGAAGAAGAGCCGGCGGCAGTTGTCAAGCCCGAAGAATCGACTGACACTGTTCGCATGTGGGAGGAAGGATATGCCGATCGGTACTATGAACAGAAATTCCACGTGGATCCCAAGGATGTCAAGTTCCGTCAAGGTGTGGCTGGAAGCTACATGGAAGGACTTGCTTGGGTTCTTCTGTACTACTTCCAGGGCTGCCCTTCTTGGGAGTGGTATTACCCGTATCATTACGCCCCTTTTGCTCAAGACTTCACAGAAATTTCCAAGATGGAAATTACATTCACTAAAGGACGCACAGCTAAGCCCTTTGAACAACTCATGAGTGTTCTGCCTGCTGCTTCGCGGCACGCTCTCCCGGAAGTCTTCCATGACCTCATGCTTCGTGAAGATAGCGAAATCATTGATTTCTATCCGGAGGAGTTTGAGATTGATCTCAACGGCAAAAAGATGGCGTGGCAGGGTGTGGCTTTGCTTCCCTTCATCGACATGCCACGTCTGTTAACAGCGGTCCAGGGGCGGTATCCCATGTTGAGTGAAGCGGATACGCTTCGCAATGAGCGTGGTCGTGAAGTTTTGATTTTGTGTGACAAGAATCAATGCGGTATCTATGATGACATCAATGCCAACTTCTATTCCAAAAAGAAGAAGTCTTCCGAGGAAAAGGACGTCTTTGAATTGGACCCTTCTAGAAGTGACGGTCTCTCGGGAGAAGTTGAGAAGATTCCCGAGTACATGCCTCACGGATCGCTCGAGTATCCTCTCGAGCGCAAGGGTCTCCCCGACGTTGATTTTGATCGGTCTATCAGGTAATGTTTCCCGTAGCACCTAATGTGTGGTTTTATTCGTGTAACTAACTAGTATCCAGTGTGTACTATAATATGCCGAACACCGGCCTCTCTCACAAATCCATGTTACTTCGTGGCGCCAAACTTCCAGTCCCTGCCTTGAACCGCCAAGACGTCGAGATGTTGAAGAACAAAATGGCCGGCGGAGGTGGACGTAACTACGGTAATGGCCCACAAAACCGCAACTATAACAACAACTACGGCAATAATCGCCACCACCAAGGTAACAATCACTATAACCAGGACGGCGGTCGCGGCGGAGGTCGCGGAGGTCGTGGTGGCTATGGCGGTCATGGTGGCTACGGTGGTTATGGCGGTCGTGGTGGCCATGGCGGAAATGGCGGTTACAATAACAACCATCAGAACGGAGCTCCTGCGCAAGGACACCCATACCCTCCTCCCCCAGGTCAGGGCAATTTTGGTCATGGGCTACCCCCTCCTCCTCCCTCTGCTCAGTCCTTCTATAACTCCGGTGGTCGCGGTGGCAATAGACAATTTAACAACCATAACCAAGGTGGTTATGCTGGCCACAACCCGCACCATGGAGGCGGCAACAACGGAGGTTACAACCCCCGTAATGGGCCAAACAACCAGCACTATGGAGGAAACCGTGGTGGCCGTGGTGGATACCGTGGTGGCCGCGGTGGTGGGGGCAATCACTACTAGTTTCGAATTTGGGTTTTTGGGTCTTCTACTTTGTCATGTTTATTGAATTTGTATCTCCTTGTTAGTCTTTTTCGGGTTCTATGGTATCAAGCTAAGATAGGCAGGTTTTTGGTGGTTCTGTTAGGTTCTATTGGTAAAGGTTGATTACATAGATACACTCAGATGTGTAAGTAGCTATATATGTATGTATTTCTACACGTGATTGATCTCGAACGGGAAATGCCCTGACAGATGCATATGTATGTATGTGCAGAAATGCATGTTCAACCGAAATGGAGTCTCTTCATAGGCCGGAGCCTCCATGAGAGTGACGAATTAAACCAAAAAAAATTGAAGGAACGGTATGTTCTAAGCTTAGGGTTATGAAACAGCAAGGATGTATTTCTTGATACTGTCCATATCAGTTGTAGCGTGCTACACCTGTATTTGGATAACGAATCTTTCTTGAATTGGATAGAAATTTTTAAAGTGATGATCTATTGACCTAAAAATGAGAATTGACTATCGTTTAAGTAATGTTTTAGTTGCTTCAATTGATAAAAGTCTACGCGATATTTACCTAGATTCATGTGTACATCTATTATATATGAAATACCACATTCCTAAGGAAGCTTCTTGACTGCCCCTCTCCAGTCCGTCCACCCGCCCTAAACGATCACCTCCTTAGCCAAAGCTCCATTACCCCTTGTCCAAGACCAAGCTCTCCACAACTAAAGCTATTGAACGATCCTCTGATTCCTCAGTCTAACCACAATATGCAGCGCCTATTTTGACTATAGCTATCGACAAAGGTATGCCTGCGTACGCCATGTGTACGTACTAACAACAGTCACACACATACAATGACATACTGCACTTAATATGAAGCTACTATCTATGTTACTGAAGTAAAAACTGCAAGTCTAGTCAAGTTGTTTCTCCACGCGCGTGGAATTTCTTGAAATGTTTTACACATTCATATATGCAGAAATGCCTCCTTCCCCGCGCTTGACCCATCATCAACCCCCAGCCAACCACCGACTTGGCGGCCGTTTTCAAGATATGGGCTTTGGTCGAGTCTGTATCCCTGTCCTCAACTTTATGCTTTGCCCTTGCTGGAAGTTACCCCTACTATTCCTGTTCCCCTACCTTTTGAGCTTTCCAGAAGGAAAAGACCAAGCGAGGGAGGAAATCTGGAAAAAAGTAAACTTCTACTAGAATATCAGACAACGTCGTGATACCTGTATTATTCTTGTCGCCACATTCTATTATACGGCTGTTGCAAGGTCGCTACTGATGGCCGCCATCGCCCATTTTATTTGGCCGTCTACTATCGCTTCCTTCGAAACCACGACCATAGTTGCATACTGACCGATTCGACTTGCGGAATTTCCGGCTGTGTAAACGTGTGCCCCACCTCGCCCACCTCCCCGAACTGTTGACGGCACTTGAATCCGCCGCTCGAGTACCGCGATATACAACCTTCGCTTGACCAAAACATTCCGCTATACACCGACGGAAACATACCCTATTCTGCCTTTCATTTTGGTAGATACGGCTTCGACCTATTTGCAAGTCGTTATCATATACTGTCTTCAATACACTGTGACGGATCTTAGAGAAGGAAAACATAGTCACTGGCTATCAGACGACGAAAGCTACCATGGATTCCCACTGGGATGCGAATCTCGTAGAATGTTTGTTTGAACGGCTTGCGTCAAAGGTTAGTGATTAGATACATGTGTGCTAGCTGTCTGATGGCATCGCTCGTCGGCCGAGACAACCCACCAAGCATATAACCAGTTGCTCAGTCAGCAGTGCTAACATACGTGTTGCCTTTTCAAGCTCCCACACAAAAGTAGGGCTACACAGGAAGACTTGGAAAATGACGAAATCTTTATAACCACTCGCGAAACCATTATCAGTCTCAGTGTCTCCAACATCACCCTAGTCCTCGAACATGCACTCGAACAGCTCCGCGGACTTACCGCACAGAATAAACGGCCCATTGAAGGCTACTCTCTCCAGTCACAAATTTATGTTATGGCGCTCGTTGCCGAATGCTGCTCAGCAAACTGGGAGGCTGTCCGCCAAAAAAAGAAATCATGGGAACCGTCTGTAGTCCCAGAACCACTAGATGAGGAGCTAGTCAGCAGTATTTTTGACTATGTCAAAGTCTTTCTTGACCCGTTCCCAGAGACATACGTCCTTCCGTCCAATGTGCTCCTAGGTTCCAATGCTATGGGCTTCACTAGAGAACTCGAGCCGCGGGCAGACGAATTATATGCTGGAATGATTGAAGAGGTTAGCATCGAAGCTCTTCGGTCAGATCTTTGCCGACTCGATGAGAGTATCAAAACACTTGTTGAGTATGTGTCAGCATCTAGTTGGGATCCGTGTTACGACTACCTCCGGGACATCGTGTATGCGCTCCGTGCTGCGCCAGTCCCTCCACAGACCGGTAACCACCCACCTCTACCTTTGCGCGACGACGAGAGAACAGCGCTTGCATTTTTGCGGGCGTTGTCTTTCTTCTGGGCAGACAGTACCAAAGTGGGAACGCTCTTGAACGAGCTGGCGGGAACCTACCTTCATTTAAAAACGCCACTGAAGAACACCGTCGCAGTTATCATTCCAATAATCATCAACACCTGGATAGACCGCTTTCCAGAGGAGTTTGTGCAGGTGCACACGCTTCATACGAAAATATCGGGTGCGGTGGAGATGCTATTCGACATGAGTCAGTCAGAGGGTCAAAGGTCGCGGCCATCGTTTGCACCAATGCAGGCTGCTTTGCTTCTACTGTTGCCCGATGTGTTTGAAGTTGTCAGTACCATCACACAAGTGAAGAGTTCAGCCATGTATAAGAGAGTCGCATTGCTTGATTCTTTGAAAAAGGCACTGCGCAACAAGAATCAAATTGCTTGCTTCTGCTTTGTTATGATGTTGCGCGCTGGGCGGCACTTCACAACGGAGCATGATACATCTTTCTCTAGCTTTACTCTTGATCTTCAAGACGAAGTCCGGGACTCGGTATTCCGAAACTTTGCTCCCTCTCCGGATGGACTGTTCTTAGACCAAGACATGATTACTGCCGCCTTCGTTGCTCTTGTACATTTAGACATAGAAGGCGTGTCAGACTCGTTGTTAGACAATTGCCTTCGCCCTGGCTCACCATTGACTTTCAAGCTGGCCGTTGTGCAGGCTTGCAAATATTTTGCTGCGACACCAGATCACACTGAATTCGACGACCTCTTCCGCGCCGCCGCTCCCTTTATACACAGTCAACTACATGCAATTTCCTACAATAATTCTGCTGCGGTGCTCCCAGAACCTAGTCCGTCAGATCCCGCCCCTCCAGACGCAGTTGTAGCCATGGCTCGAGGAATTTTAGGATACATAGAAGCCTCGGATGGTCGTTTGATCTACCAACCCATGATTCGGGAAGCTGCTGAGAGAGGCATTCTCAAGTCGTTC
Organism: Huntiella moniliformis; assembly: GCA_000712465.1. Taxonomy (NCBI): domain Eukaryota; kingdom Fungi; phylum Ascomycota; class Sordariomycetes; order Microascales; family Ceratocystidaceae; genus Huntiella; species Huntiella moniliformis. The sequence continues at coordinate 136,323 of JMSH01000059.1, forward strand.
ATGTTGTGCTTGGTTTCCCCAGATCCCGTGATCCGGAATCTTACTGGCGAGATTGTGTTAAAACTTTTCCAAGACCGTCCCGGGAGCAAGCCAAGACCGAGCCACAAAGATATGGCAGAGTTGAACTCTATCAGCACCTGGAGATCTGAATTCTGGGAACGCAGTGCAGCTGCGCTAGTGTCTATTTGCAATAGTCTTGACGTACACACTAAACAACCTCGGATGATGGCGTTACAACAAAATCTCACAGCCCGCATTTTGGTTATGCAGGAGTTTCCTCAGGTCACTGTCATCGGCAGTAACCCTCCAGATATTGAAAATGCTGCTTTCCAGATTGAAACGACACTATTGTTGCTACTTTGTGCCGTTGATATCAGTGTGTGCCAGCTGGTTACAGGCTGCATCGGCTTATTCCTCCGTGAGGCCGAGCTTTTGTCTAGAGACCCCGACAACGGGTATCGTACCAGCATGATGCGAAATCACGATGTATTTCAGGAACTGGCTTCTAAAGATTTCCGCTTCACCGGGTTGGTAGCATTCCAAAAGCGTACTCGTGGTCTTCTCCGTAGACTGACCTGCCCAACCCAGGGTATTCTTCGAGCTTGGGAGTTAGCCTTGGAGAGGTGGATCCGTATTTCTCGCGATATCTCTATATCACCATTAGAACGTGTTTCAGACGCAACCTTAGCAGAGTGGAGAAATTACTCGGGGTTGTTAGCCTCTGTGGGTGGTGTCTGCACTGCTGAACAAGCGGCTAATCTCGAAGAGCCCTCGGCCAGTGGACTTCGCTGGATCGATCGTGTATCTGATGGCAATGAAGAGACACTTCTTTCCAGGTACCTGCGTGTTAGTATTCAACTGCTAGCTTGTCCTAATATTCATGTTCGTGAAGCCACTCGAGATGTTCTCTCTAGTGAGGTATCCCCATTCCTTTATCAGCAATTATTTGCTGCCCTTGAGGTAGAACTTGAGACTCTTTTCGTTGGCGCTCTTGCGACAGGAGACCGGACTATGGACCGGGAAATTATTTTTGCCGAACAAGCCTCGTCTCTTCTTCGGGTTTTGGTTGAACGCCTGGCAACTCCAGCAGACGCTGCAGCGGCAGCTTCTGTTCATCTTGGCAACTTGACACTTAACTTTGCTAAATTCCTTGAAGGTGTCCCCGATAACGCTTTCACTCTGCGTGTCAAAATCAAAGTTTGCCAGTTGTGTGAAGCTGTAACGCAGCGAAAAGAGGACTTGAACTTACGCGACGACGTGCGTATCAGAAACCAGCTTTTGGAGCACATCTTCTCATGGATTTCTCGTCCTAAAACTCCCCGTTCAGAAATGATATATGGAAACCGGGTAGATGACAAGACAAAAATCCAGCGGGATCTTGACAAGGCTTGTCTCAAATGCTTGTCAGAACTGACATATCGCCTGCCGATTCTTCCATCTGGGGAGGATCCAACTGACGCAAATTCAGGGGAGCTCAAGTCACAGCTATTCCAAACATATCTTAGCTGTTTCCTGCAACTTCTCAACCATGACTCTACCGAGATGCGTCGGACCGAGATGTCAAGTCGGGATGATGGGAACTTAATTTCGGACATGGCCATTACTATCCTGTCCAATCTTCTCAGCTCCAACATTGATGTTGGCCTCAAGCATTCCCTCAACATTGGCTACCACGTTAATACCGAAATTCGTACAGCCTTTGTTAAGGTGCTGTACAACATTTTGACACAAGGTGTCGAGTTCAGTGACATGTCCGACTCGGCCGTCAGTGAGAAACACGGCCAGCTACTAGATATTCTCACATCAGATGTTACTTTAGCTGTTGCCCTTGCTGTGATCTGTCCCGCTAATGAAGTGGACGAGATGGCTGTTTCTCTGCTGGTGGTTTATGAGCAGCGTGGACGTGGCTATGATTTGATCGAGGCCCTAATCAAGCAGGAGATTGAAGAAACCGATTCCGAGTCTGAGATCTTGAGACGCAACTGTGTTGCCACCAAGATGCTGTCCATTTATGCTAAATGGAAGGGATCCGCCTATCTGAAGAGCACTTTGCAAAAGATTGTGGAGCGTCTCATGCTCACCAAAGATGACCTCAATCTTGAGCTTGACCCTTCTCGAGTCAGTTCGCCCGAGGAGTTGAACAGCAATGCTGAGCAACTTCAAACCGTAGCCCGCGTCTTTGTCGAGGACATCACAAAGTCAGCATCTGAGCTGCCACCATCGTTCCGTCGAATCTGTAGTATCATATCTACCGCCGTCCTTCCTCGGTTCCCTGATGCCAAGTACACCGCTGTGGGTGCCTTCATCTTCCTCCGTTTCTTCTGTCCAGCTATTGTAGCACCGGATGTGGAAGGACTGGTCAGTGATCCTCCATCCAAAGATATGCGCCGTGGACTGCTTCTCATTGCCAAGGTGATTCAAAATTTGGCCAACAACGTGCTGTTCGGTGCCAAAGAACCTTTCATGTTCCCGCTAAACCACTTCCTCGCAGAGCACATTTACCGCGTAACCCAATTTTTGCGTGAGATCTCGGCCCCAGATCCGAGTGCTTCTGAATTTTCTGTTTATGAATGGTCTGAGTTTGGCTCTTGTGTTTCTCTTCATCGATTCCTCTATGATCACTGGGATCAGTTCCGCCAAAGACTTTCTTATCTCGAGCGTCACGACCAGGCTAGATCACCAGCAGATTCGCAGAAAGTCAAGGCACCACCAGTAGAGTCATTCCGCAAGCTTATCACTAACCTTGGCCCGCCTGCTATGGCCATTACATGGAACAAGCCAACTTTGTCAGTCAACGCCCCGCCAAAGTATTCTCAATTCCATAGTTTCATGCTTCGGAATTCAATGCGTAATTCCGAATCGTTCGTTAACTCACGGGCTATTTATGAAGCTGGCGAAGATAAGGTTTGGCCTACCGTTTTTACAGCATAGAACATCATTGTACATGAGACTAACCATTCATATAGGACAAATATCCCATTGTATGCGTGATTCTACGCTATGTTGACTCTGACACCGTTGACTACGATGCTTTAATCTACTGGTTCTTCAAGGTACGTCTAGATGTACATCATGTACATAAACTGGTATTATTGAATGAATACTAACTGTTTTTGTCGTAATAGGTTGTCAGTCGTCTCTGGAATAACAAGTTTGGTATTTTCATTGACGCTACATGCTACAATACGCATGTCAATGCCCCAGAGGATATCTTCGACAAGATCAACAAACTCGCGCCGACTGAACTATCCCGGTCGTTGAAGCGGATCTATGTGCACAACATGAACAGTAACTTCCGCACATGTTTGCGTCGTGTTCTCCGCGTGGCATCCAAAACACCAGATTCCATCTTTAATGCCGCTTCGGTCGAGTACCGAATTCTTAATGGGCGGATGGACTTCCAGGCGAAGTTCCATTCTAGTCTACTTCATTTACCCGAAGAGACACTCACGACCATTAAGGACCAAAAGTCCACCTTCACTGACGTCAAAAAGCTATCCCGCAATCGCTCCGATACAGACGTCAATATTATTATCGGCACAACCTTCATTCAAGTCATATCCAAGGAAAGTCTTGAAGTACATGGTAGTTCCAAGGTTATGGGTGTTGTCAATGATGTCTTCCGTATTAGTGAGGTCGAGGACACATCGTCAAACATGCTGATTCCCGAGGATGAGACACGGTTTGGCCTACGCACAGAGAACGGCAAGATGATGGTGCAGTTTAGCAGCGAGAAAAAAGCGGAGATTGTCAATGCCATCCGTGTTGCGCGACGCAAATCGGTTAAGCACAACAAATCACAAAAAGCACCAGATCGTCTGGTACGTCCAGAAGACGTTCCCGGTACGCTACTCAATCTGGCTCTGACCAACATGAGCAGTGGCGATGGAACCCTTCGGCTTGCATCATACAACCTTCTTGGCGCATTGTGCCGTGGCTTTAAGTTTGCATCGGCCGATAAGCTGATGTGTCTTCGTGAGATTTCGGTTCCATTGAACCCGGCTGCTTTTGTTCTCCGCACTAGTACAGAATTAGCCCTGGCCGAGCCTCAGTTAACTCACGATTTTCTCACTGAGTTCTTTGTAGGCTGGGATAACTTTTCACAAGAGCAACGGCCACTAAGTCTTTCTTACATTTCGCCTTGGCTTCCTGGTTTGCGCACGCAGATTCTTGCCAATGAAACGGATAGTGAAAAGGCCCGTGAGAAGGTTTCTAGCATTATTCATCGGTTAGTGGAGATTGCCATGAAAGATTCTACACTTTCATTCACTATGCAAACGGCCATCTGGCCTAAGCTCAGTGAAGATGAGATTCTTTCTGAAATCTTGCTTGAAGAACTTTCTCGTACCGCTCTCAAGTATGCTACTCAGGGTAATGATCTTGCTCGTCCCGCTCTTAAGTTTGCTGTACAGGGTAACGAGCTGGATATATTAGCTTCCATTGCTGCCTCCATTGGCACTGTGACAGTCCGTGGTAAGATTATTGCCCGGCTCCGTAAGGCCATCAACCGGTCGTCTATTCGGTCTACCCGCTTCCTTCCTGATAATAGCGTCTGGCCTGAGATTTGTGTCCTCCTTCGTTTCTGTTTGGCACTTTCATTTGATGGCAGTGTTCAAGCTCAGATGTATCTGCCGGATATCTTCCACATTGTCACCATGCTGGCAAACACTGGTCCGACAGATACACGCAACGTCGTCCACCGTCTGCTTATCAATACGCTGCATTCTATCTGCACTTCTTTCGCCATTGAAGAGGTTCAGCAGAATCGTCTTCTCAATGCTCTTGAGTATCTTGACGAACCCCGTAGTGAGCTTTTCTTGCCAACGATGACAGCTAGGGATGCTGCGTCAATTGCTACCAACACAGAGCCTGCCATCCTCTCGTTGGCTGCTACCGAAGCTCTTTCTAATCTGCTAATTGACGTCTGTGCTATTTCTGCGCCCAATGTCGATGCTGCTAATGCCTGGAGAGCCCGGTGGATGAGCTTAGTCGCTAGTACCGCCTTCCAGGTTAACCCCGCTATTCAACCCAGAGCATTCACTGTTATGGGATGTCTTACTCAGGGAGACGTGGATGACGATCTGTTGTACCAAGTCTTGGTGTCTCTAAGCAACAGCATAGGCCGGTTCTGCGAAGACGGTGTTGCTGATCTTCTTGTTTCCATCATTACGGCTTTGTCTAAAATGATGACTAAGTTGCCGGCAACCTCTCGTTACGGCCTACAGTTGTTCTGGCTGGCAATTTCACTGATTCGCTTTGTTCCATCGGGTCTCTTCAATCACGCGGCTATGTTCCTTGAAGCTTTCCTTACGAATATTTATCTCGGTGAAAGAATGCCTGGCCCTAAGCTTGTTGGTTTACTCTTACAAGCGCGCACACAGATTGCCGCCCCTTGTGCTGACATAGACAGCATGCATGGCATCATCTTCACGCCGGAAAATTTCCATTTCGCCGTGTGCGCGTGTTTGGCTCGCGGCTTGACTGATCTTACCACCAGAACCACTGCCATGCGGGTTCTTAACGTGTTCCTTGATGTGATCGAGCCATTGCCCGAAGGCACAGAGTCTGGTTCGCCAGATGCATTCATGGCAGGCTCGACACAATCGCCATATGCAGCCTTGATGTTGACGAGATGCCTTGCTTTGGAAGAGCTGAATGACCGGCTCTGGTTCCCTGGAACAACTGCAGCAACACTTGATGATGATATTCTGAAGTGGCGTCTCAGAGACTTGGAAACTATCAAAGACAAAGATCTTTTGTTGAATACATGTGTTGAACTTTTGGATTTCGAACTACTCGATGCTCCTGTTCAACACCGTATTTTACAGTGGCTTACTCAAATTGCCAAACAACGTCCATCAGTGTTCGTTCACATGTATGTTTACTCACCCTTCATCCCTTAGAATCTCCGATACTAACATGTTATTGTAGTTATTCACAAGTCACCGCCATTCTGGATGATCTTCTTTTCCATTGCCAGAATGCCGCAACCTTGCAATCCACCTATGAGTTACTACAATGCTTGGTCAAAAACCCCAAGTTTTCATCGTCATATGAGCGCCCTATTGGCTCTACGCCATTTGAGGTTCTAGAAGAACTTGGGTTCGTAAAGATTTGGGAGTGTTCTTCGCACGGGATGCTTGAAAACATCCAAGACTTTGCTGAGTTGCTAAAAGACTTGATTCAGGTATGTATTTTGTCTTGTTCTAACCATAGTTGTATATACTAACTGTTGTTTGATAGGCCATTATACTGTAGAAATATAGACTACGAAGTTATTAGATAATGTAATATTTGTGTTTAAGATCTATATCTTCGTGTAACTCTTGGTGTGGTTTTTAAAACTGCCATGTCGCTTTTGGCGTCACGTTCCCTCACATACAAGTTGAATTGTTGAACCATTTTATGTGTCTATTTTATGCAATCGTCTGCAAACCAAGTTATACCATGACTCAAGTTTATACAACCCGCTTTGAGTAAAAGCAGTTATCATGTTGATACCAGTGAAACCGAAATAGATGAATCATCACCTTCGACAGTCGTACCCGCTACTTTGAGTCAACTATAGTATGTATCTAAACGTTTAGGTGCTAAGTGGAACTAGAAACACCTCTATAAAGATGAGTTTATGCTGTATGATTGCTGTGACGCGAACTAATCTTGCGTGTTGATGTGATATATATGTAACTATTGTACATCAATTGTTAATGTGTATCTCTTCGTCTTCCACTTCTATACAACAGCTTAGTCTTATATAAACCCTAGTTAGCCTCTTTTTGATTGCTAACCCTACCAATGACCCGTCTTATCATTTTAGATATGATTTCGGTTTAAACTGTAGTATTGTTAGCAAGTCAATACCTGGGGGACTATAAACACTAAGACAAAAGGAACGTAACGTACATGATTCATCTCGTTGTCAGTCTCTGCCCTGTCTAAAGGTTCATCACTTACTGCTTCGCTTCTCAGCAGATAGGTGGCTGAACCTGTGCGCCCTATATAGTCCCTGATAGAACATGCACCAACAACAAGACCAGAGGTTCCATTTTGTTTTGGCGCAGTGGTTTCCTGATGCTTCTCAGTCCGTTACTCGTGGGGTATTAGTGCTTATGTTATGATCAAAGGCTAACAATAGCGGTAATAAACTGGCCACTGCAAAATGTGGACCTCGTTTGTCGATCATTGTCTCCTGTGATCAACTTCAAAGTATAAACTGTGATCGTCTCACGGCATTGACTAGCTGTCATACGACTTCATCACGACTCCTAGAAAGAACAAATAAATCAAATTGTCATTTCTGGAGAGGAGTACAAATTACCAAACTCAACAATGTTCTACGGGTTACACCAAAGTCAACTAGCCTAGTCAATACATACACCACAGGAAGAATGATGATATTGGTAACCCTGAAGAACATGACAAACTAATCACGGTACAATCAGGCTACCGACAAACCCAGAGGCTTCTATAAGCTCGAGGCTCACATGGTGGCAGCAAGTGGAAAACCCTGGATTTCATGAAGAAAATAGTTTAGAGTTCGACGCGACTATGCCAAGGATTTCTATAGTCTTTAGTGTTGATATAGCTGGGCCTGACAATGTTACTAAAACTTTGAATTATGAGTAGACATTGTACTGTCAATTGTGTCTGGTACCCATTTTTGATGTTCTTCTGGTTTGGCAGTCTATGTAGTGTCTTCGCTTTTCCAATATTTTGGAGGTCATATTTTCTTGGCTTCCAAAGAGTTTCATGTACTAGCATTGTCTATACGAAGCAGAAGCTATTTCCTGGATTTAGGGGAAATTCTCAAGACTGAACTACTTTCTAAAATGAATAATGAGACAGTTTTTCGTGAAAATATCACTAAAAGTAACGTTGTGCGAGTACAATGGATTATTTAAAGATTTGTTTGAAATAATTCAGTATAAAGTCGTGTGTTTGTGTGACCACAGTGAAGAAACCAAAATTAGTGATTGCTGTTATACATTACACAAGTGGAAGTGTGCTGAATTGGGTAACTAACTTAGAAACTAATGCGAGGGAATCAAACAAGTTGTACAAAAGTGTGCATGACTTCACACACAACATACTATCGACGAGCTCCTCTAGTCAACGCACTGAGCTTGCGTAAATCAGACACAGAATTACCATGTAAGATCAAGGCCATATGGCTGACTTCACACATGGACATCCGAGTGAGATAACTAAAGTGAAATTAGAGAATACGAAAGATTGTGTTACAAGTGGACCCTGGATTGTGAGGGGTCAATGGAGTCACACAAAATCGGACAGTAAAGACAGGTTACAAGGAGTTCGATGAAGAAGCAGACTAAACTAATCAATCAGGTCGAGCTGGTAGTGACTCTTTATACCACCATGCTCGCCCTCAAACACACTGTATCATTTCCTATATCCTTCAATGCTGACGTCAAAGAACTTGTGGTGGCGAATGATAACCAGCTGATGCCTCAGCGTGGCGAAGAACGATGTGACGGCCTTCAGCGTGGCAAGGAAAGATGTGATGGCTGATACTTTAGCGTCACTAGGAACGATGGTGTCACAGGCAAAGCCTATTGGGGTTGCAAACCCTAACACTGTAGAGGGAGTCGGTTGTCAGAAGTACAGAGGCGAGTAGTACCCAAAGTCGTGGGTGGAGTTGACTTTGACGTAGGTCCCCTCAGATGATTGCGAAAATTCCAAGGGTTCGTCCTCGCGGAAGAGAAATAGACACGGGTGCACGCCTTGAGTGTCTGTGGAATATATGTACTTGAAGAGACTGCATGAAGCATTCGTGATCATCAATGTCATAATGGTGAACGCCCTGACAATTGTCTCCATCTTTTACTTCCCAGTAAGCGTTGCACCCACCTGTATAATTTCTACCCCATGAGGTCTAGTTAGTGATATCTAGGCTTTATCTCGTTGAGTCATGTACAACGTTGTCCTAAAGAAAGAGGCACTACGCGCTGCTAATCATGGTTAAAATGGAATCATATAAAATAAAATAAAAATCGTGCGAAGCGTTTAGTGCGGGAGAAGAGCATGAAGGACTGGAACCCCATTGTTGATCCAAACAGGAAACAAGCTGCAGACAAACGCTACTTAGCAATAGAGCTGATCCGACGAAACTAAACGCCAAGAACAACCTGTCTGGCGGTTCTATGACATCTGAGTTAATCGGGACCTAACTCCCTAGACTCGAAGTCTGATTCCCAAGTAGCAAAGGCAAGGATGCCCCAGCAACCTGCGTCAACGATGTAGAATGTGGTGAAAAGCGGTGGATCGAAAAGGATAGAAAGGGTCTGAGTGAGGAAATATAGTGGGTGCGGTGAGCTATGCGATGGGAAAGTAAAGGCAAATTAGAGCCGTGTGAAAGATATAGCAGTCGCCGTATGAGACTGTGATGACGGAGCGAGACAAACGGGTAGGAGAAAACGTTGCGATGCGCAGAAAAATGGGGTACCACGATTTAGGAGCTCTATGGTGTATTACTTTAGTTTGAGGCTATTATTACCATAAATAACAGTGTGTGAATAAAATTCCGTTTACGTGAGAATACTAATACAGGAAAAAAAGTCCAGTCACTCGTGGCAGGCTGTGGCATACGCATCAGTAGTTTTGCCAAATAAACGTGTACGCCAATGCATCAATTTTGAGGTAAGGGGTTCTTGCGTATCAGATTAACATGCGTGTATCCTTTCAGTTTGACCTTTCCCATACCACAAACCCATAAAATCGGCGTGTATGCCGTTTACCTATTTTTGGCGCTCTACATTTTTGACTGCAGTGCTCTATAGGCTTAATCTATTTATTTCTTCTTCCTATATGCTCCAGTGGTCGTATAACGGTCCTACTAAAACTTCGTATTTCATGCTAACAAATTACCTTCAAAGTTTATCGATAATTTCACGTGTAACAGAGCCGTTTGATTTGATTTTGATTTGCTCCGTTTAAGCCTGATTAGAAGAACGGGCCCTGCTTCTCCAGGCTGGGGGACGGTCGGAGACCGCCATGTAGACCCCATTGTGTAAATATATATCTGACCCTGACCCCGCACTCCTCCTTCCTCCTTCAAAAGCTCTGCCTCAAATACCGTCCGAATGTCCCCCCCAGGGTATCCCTTGGACCAATCATAGTCGCTGCGATCACCTCCTCACCGAGCAGACGACAAACTAAGCAAGCATATATCTGACTTGTAAACCTTCCAAAGTTTCGTCAAGAAAATTGCTTGTAAAGGAGTATTCCGAGTATCGATCGTTGTTGAGATAAGGGGTGGGTGCTTTCTTGAGATACCGACGGCCGCTGAATGATGGCGTGAACGCGGTGTGTCGATGAGGCTGACCTCAAGAGGGTGGAATGGCAACGTCGAGACTTGGAATAAAAAAAGAGAACAGGGCGGTGATATAAATAGAGAGCTCTTTTCATCTCAACAGCATATGTTGCGGATCTGCCTTGAGTTCGATGGAAAAGGCATCTCAAAATTCCAAAGGTGCCATTTCGAGGGTAATAGGAGGGAAGGTTGTGTAACAGAGCTGCAGTACAACATAATTACTGTTTTGGGGTTAATGAATGTCAGGGTTATTCATTAACGAGGATTTATTTTATGTCACTAGTTAGGCCTGGGCGCGAAAGGGGTCGGATCGTGCAACGTTCTCTCCAAAATACCAAGTCCGCGATGCCAACTGCAAAAGTAACGGCCATAAAGTCTGAGTCTTCAAGACTATGATTCATTATTTCACCAAATTGAAGAAGGACAGCAGTGTATCTGTTGAGGAAAAGCGGTGCAGTTTCATTATGGACTCCCATCTACCTACCATCTGATATTCGGTCAGCATATTCGTGGCCGTGTGATGTATGTGAGGGGTCAATGGAGTCGCACAAAATCGGACAATATAAACAGGTTGGAAGCAGTTCGATAAAGAAGTAGAATACACTCATGAATCGGGTCAAGCTGGTAGCTGCTATTGTGCCACAATGCTTACCGCTAAACACACTGTATCATTTCCCAAATTCTTTGATTATGACGTCAAAGAACTTGCTGGTGGCAAATGGTGGTCGACTGATGCTCTAGCTTGGCGAGAAACGGCGGTGTTACAGGCAAAGCCTATTTGAGTCGCAAACCCTAACAAGGTCGTGGGGCTTTTTTACAACCATTATTGCATTTCATTCTAACTAGGGACATGGCACACTCGCACTTGGTGGCAAGAATAACTAATTAAATTTACAGAGGGACCTTCTGGTTTTCTAATCTTAATGTGTACCAAGGCAGGAAGTGCTCTAGAAAAGCTCATGTTGATGTTGTCAGCCTAGTTTGAGCAAGGAGAGTCAAGCATGGCCTACATGCTAGCTGTAGAAGGAGGTTCTCCAGGAACAGGCGTAGAGTTGCTACTGTTCGGTGTGGCACTGGTGATTGGCGGAGCAAGTGGAAGGACGACACTGGAGGCTGGAGTTTATCTATGGGTGCCGAACACTGTGTTCCTGATAAATGACAACATTGCTGTTTTCCCTTTATCGGAGAAGAAGATTTTGGGCATGGTAGGTGCTTCACCGAGGTCCATTCGTAATTGTTGTTGTTGGCATGCAAATACCGGGCAATGTTGAGTGATGCGTTCGACCAATTCATTCTCTTCGCCGCAATGTCTGCATACTTGAGACTCAACCTTCTTGGCCTTCTATAGGGCAGGAAGATGGCATCCTTTACCAATCAAGAGGTTGCGTTTGTCTTGTATTGGCTTGCAGGACATCGCGAAGCCACCTCACATTTTGCGATGGTGGGTGCCACAGAATCCGGAGGCGTAGGGGTTGTCGGTGTGAATGAAATCTTGCTACTTGTCTCTCATATTTTCTTTCGTTGCTTGCTTCAGAAAGCTGGTAGTAACGAGGGAGGGAACATTTCAGCAAAGCTATTCAATCGAAAACCCTCTCCGCCATCCAGACAATCAAAGACACCGATGACTCTGACGTCATCGCCAAGGCCCTCTCAACCTGCCTCCAAGAAGCATGCTCCGAAGCCATCCCCAAGTGCAACGGCTTCCCCCACAGCAAGCTATGGTGGAACAATGATTTGTCAACCCAGCTGAAAGAAGCCAATCACATTGAGCGCCAGGGCACACAGGCCGTCTACGGTTCAAACAAGCCAAAACGAGCATGCAACGAGCCATTAGGAAAGCCGAGAAGCAGTACTTTGAGGACTTCCTGACAGCCGCACAAGGCCCAGAAGTCTGCAAAGCCCTCAAGTATAGCCACGGCATGCAACCCAACATTGTCCGCACGATCAAGCACGAGGGTGGCGACAGGACTATGTGAGGGGTCAATGGAGTCACACAAAATCGGACAGTAAAGACAGGTTACAAGGAGTTCGATGAAGAAGCAGACTAAACTAATCAATCAGGTCGAGCTGGTAGTGACTCTTTATACCACCATGCTCGCCCTCAAACACACTGTATCATTTCCTGAATTCTTCAATGCTGACGTCAAAGAACTTGTGGTGGCGAATGATAACCAGCTGATGCCTCAGCGTGGCGAAGAACGATGTGATGGCCTTCAGCGTGGCAAGGAAAGATGTGATGGCTGATACTTCAGCATCACGAGGAACGATGGCGTCACAGGCAAAGCCTATTGGGGTTACAAACCCTAATAGACTACTTTTGAAGAAAGGTCCAACGCTTTTTATGCCCTGCTGGTGGCGAGAACGACCACTCAAATTCCACCAACAGCGAGGTTATAATTCCCGAGAATTACGTCTCGGCCCTCCAATGACACCCAGTCACCAATGAGGACTCAAGCATGCCATCAACTCCATGCAGCCGAACAAATCAGCCGACCCTGACAGCATGTCGGCAATCCTTATGCCCAACGCTCTAAACGCTCACCCCGACCTCACGACGCTCGCCTTCCGCAAAATCTTCGACTCAGACCAACATCCCACGCCCTGGCGACAAGGCATTGGAGTGACCATTCCCAAAAAAGAAAAACCTGACTATACCGTGGTCAAAGCATACCAAGTAATTGTTCTACTCAACTGCCTCGGCAAAGTCATGAACCGGATCATTGCCCGTCGTCTCAGCTACATGGCGGCCACAGAGGACTGTATACTCGATCCCACTCAAATTAGTGGCCGCCGCCAACGTTCGTCTATTGACAGCGGCCTTCTCTTCATAGACAAGGCCGCCGAATGGAACAACCAGAACCTCCTGACGAGTGTTGCCTTCCTAGACATCAAGGGAGCATTCGACCACAACAATATAGAAACCCTGCTAGATGGTTGTATCCAAATAGGCCTCCCGGTACCGTGTATCAAATGGGTAAACAGCTTCCTTCAATGTCAGTCAATCCAGCTCAAGATCGAGAACCAACTAGGAGACCTAACCGGCATCGACAGTGGCCTCCCCCAAAGCAGCCCCATATCGCTAATTCTGTTGCTAATCTACGCCTACTACTTTGCAATTGAGTTGTCTGTGTTTCTCTTGATTTTATACACCCATTTACCTCCGATCACATTCTTGTTGGGGTAATTGCTTCTCTCTACAGGAGTATAGGTGTCTTGTTCCGTGAGACTTGATACTTCGCTTTTCATTGCTTTATTCCATTCTTCTCTTTGTTCGGAGAGTTGTGATTGTTTGTAGGTTTGTGGTTCATTGATGTTATCAAGGGTGGTGAAGAATGCCAGCTCGTCAGTATCATCAATGTCATATATTTCTTGTTGTGTTTTGGTTGCAGTAAACCTGTTCGATGGAAGTATTGGACTTTGTGTGTCCTGCAGTTCATCCATAGTAGTATCCATAGTAGTATGATCCTCATCTTGTGGTTCAAGTTGAACTGCCTCTTGAGATTCTCTCGAAGATTGTGAAATAAGTTCGTTTAGAGTTGGAGAGAAAAATGAAGATGGACTATCTAGAATAGCAGACTTCTTTTGAATGTTGGTGTGATATCTTCCTTCGAGGATGTGGATGTCTCTAGTGAAATGGTACTTCTGTGATATAAGACAATAGACCTTGTAAATATTTTTATTGCAACCAATGACAATCGCTTGAATTCCTCTCTGATCTAACTTTGTGACCTTTGAGCCTTTGTTTTTGAAGTAGCATAACGGGCCAAAAATAAATAGATTTGAGATGTCTGGAAGTTTCCCATATCTGGCCTGATAAGGTGTCATGAAGTTGATCTTTGAGTGCGGAGTCATGTTATAAAGAGTAGCAGAATAGAGGGCTGCATCTGCCCAGAACTCCTTCGGGAGGTTTGCATTGTACAGTAGACTTCTGACTTTGTTGAACATGGTGAGATTGATCCTTTCAGCAAACCCATTTGATTCGGGAGTGTAAGCTGGGCTTCTCTGGTGAATGATCCCGTTATCTTGGAGGAATGTTTGAAAACTATTGCTTGTATATTCTGTACCATTATCGGTGGCAAAACACTTGATCTTTCGTTCTGATTGGGTTTCCACTACAGCCTTGAACTGTTTGAAGCAGGAGAATGTTTCTGATTTGTTTCTTAGGAGAAATACGTGGAGATACCGAGTACCTTTATCTAAGAAGGTAAGAATATACTTGAATCCATTGTTGCTTGTAGGTGTGATAGGTCCAATTATGTCACTTGCAACTTTCTCAAGATATTTGAGCGGTTCGTCATTGACTTCGTGATTGATTTTATTTTGGAGTTTGGCTTCAAAGCATACTTGACAGTCGTGGTGACTTTTTGATGGGATATTGACGTTCTTGATAGAGTTAAAACCAATGGTGTTGGCTGCTAGTTTTATGAGGATATTCTTGTTTGGGTGGCCAAGTCGTTGATGCCAGATGTCCATAGTTTTTCGGTCAAATCTGGGAAGTTCTTTGGACACAAGTACTTGAGAATTTAGTACTGGCTTAGCATGGAGATAATAAAGGCCATTTTTGCACGAACCAGAGGTGATAACATTTGAAGTTGAAGTGTCTTGAAGTTGAAACGAGTTTCCAGTAAAAATGCATGTTTTATTTGACAGACACGACAGGCTAATAATATTCATTCCAACTTGGGGGACAAAAAGACAGTTTGATAATTTAATAGATATACTAGTATCAACGAATACAATTGAGACAGTTCCAACGCCTAAGGCTGGTTGGCTCGCAGCATCTCCCCATGTGATGTTTGACTTGGTGGGGGAGAGCGAAGAAAAGAGAGATCTTTCGCAGAAGATATG